>APFE030782336.1:0-38015 GCA_000404065.3 Pinus taeda
GAGATCTGAAAATAATATCACTCTGTTCAAAAATAGTCACGTCATATATCTCCCTCAGATTGTTGTAGTAACTTAGGATGTGTGCATCTGTGTAAGATTGCTGTTCCATTGCGTTATTGTTCCGATCGAGTTAGTTGTTCCATATGATTGACGTTTCCTGTTTGCTCTTCCATTTAAGTCTTGCTGTTCCATTTCATAATTGCTGTTCTATTTACTTATGCTGTTCCATTTAAGTCTTGCTGTTCCATTTCATAATTGCTGTTCCATTTACTGTTGCTTACCCGCTTTGATTGCTCTCAAGAGAAAGCAGGCCTAAGACTGTTGTGAGCCCAGCAAGACGCTCCCTGACTCCCAGATCCATAAGCCTTTGCTTTGGTTTTCCTTCTTTATCAGTTTCTAAAGGGAAGGGTTACTGGTTCCGTACCCTTGACTGATCAGATTGATTTGTGTGATTTTATCCTTGAGTTGATTCAATTATAGTTTAGTCTCTGTTTCCTTTCACTTCACTAGAACACTATACTACCGAGCATTACTTGGGCAAAACAGCCTCGGATTGAGTTACTCTTTGAAAGAACAAACGATCCCGGATTGACTTAATAATGTGGAATAATTAGTGGTGTGAGAGACCCTAGTTATAGCCCTACACCTCTCTAATGCCTTGCGGGAGGAGCCAAGGTGAAAAAGTCCCTTTTTCATACAACGAGGGTGTATATAACCAAAAGGTGGTGCTTCACCTTCTTTGTGACTCTTTGACTACCCTCATGATTGTTTGATTTCCCATGACTTTTTGACTTTACATGACCCTTCATATTATGAACGTATCCTTTGGATTTCCACTTTACAATATATTTTGAATAGATAATTACATAATCCACAATAATGATGTGGCATATGATGACTTGTGATAGGAAATGACATGACACTAATGACATGGATTGCATGATGATGTGGCAGTGTCAAGCTGTCCTTCTTGGTATATGTCTTCAATAAGAGATGTTTCCAATGCTTCATCTTCATGAGATATATGATTGTTCTTCATAGCTACCCTCCAAAGGGTTGTGAATCAAATGGAGTCTTCATGTGGTCTCGATATTTGGTCTTCCACTATAAACCAATGTTCCTTCGTATTCTTGTTTGATGATCATATTATCCTATGCTCCTTATGTTTCTTCTAGCATGTCCTCCTTATCCATCTCCTCCTTCATCATCTTGCCATAACATGATAGAGTTCTTGAATCTACAATCCACTCATGATAATACAACATCTGTCTGATAAACCCTTAGTCTAAGATGTTGCATGATTATCAACTAACTGAGATAGAGCCGGGTGGTAGGCCAAGGGAGAGGCTCAATGACTGTGCAATTACGCAGCTCAAGTAGTCAAGGGTTAGGCTTGAGCCTTGAGACTGTGCAATGTGCAGTTAAGGCTGGACTAAGGAAGAAGATTGCGTAGTTTGGGAGCTCAGTGAGGCAAGTTGAGGGGTTGAGCATTGATTCATCCAACTACGCAATTTTGAAAGGCATAGGAGACTGGGTGATTGCACAATTGCGTAGTTCAAGAGCTCAAGGATGAGGCCTGAGCCTTGAGGCTACGAAATGCATAGTTGTGGCTAGGTAGGAGAGAGAAATTGTGTAGTTTTGGGAGCTCAGTGAGCTAGGCTGAGGGGATTTGCTCTATTTCAACCAACTGCAAAGTTCTAGGAGGTAGAGTAGGCATGGTGATTGTGTAGTTGTGTAGTTAAAGAGCTCATGGCTTGAGCTTAAGCTCGAAGATTGCGTAATGTGTAGTTGGGGCCAAGCTGGAGGGATGAATTACGTAATTTTGGAGGCCAAGGCTCAAGCTCGAACACTAAAACTACACAGTGCGCAGTTATGGGAGGCAGGAACTGTGCATTACCCAGTGTCAAGGGGCAGGGTTGTAGCTTGAGGGATGGTACTGCGTAA
Organism: Pinus taeda; assembly: GCA_000404065.3. Classification (NCBI taxonomy): domain Eukaryota; kingdom Viridiplantae; phylum Streptophyta; class Pinopsida; order Pinales; family Pinaceae; genus Pinus; species Pinus taeda. Next base: position 1,945 of record APFE030782336.1, read on the forward strand.
TACACAGTTCAGGAAGGCTAGATGAGGCTAAGTTGCTGAGAATTTTCTGAAATTTGGCTAAGTGTAGGATTATTGGAACTGATGTGAACGGTGATAGGAATTGAAAGCGATCAAACACTTAGACACTTGATGACACAACATAGATCATCTGGAACACATGAACACATACTTCCCTTAGTGCGACAACCTGTGCGACAACTTACAACAAGTGTGACACTAAAGATACACTTTGCGACGACAATGTCGACACTTGTGCGACAATGCGTGAAACTTTGGCAATGAGTGAGAAACATGCCTACATGATAAGAACAACTCCTTATAACAAATATTTCCCCTTGAAATAAACCAAACATCCACTTGACATGATAAGCGACAATTCCCATGCCAAAAGACAACACTTTCTCTATGAAAACAAAAGTGTGAATGACACTTGTGATATGTGAACGATGGTGAAAACCACACATTCCAGGGCGAAGATAACATGAAGACGACACTAATTAAAGAGAAAGAAAGCGAAAGTGACAATAGTAAACATAAAAAATACGTGCAACCTAAAAGTGCACAAAAGCGATAGTTGGAGAAACTCACCAAAATAGAGGAACGATTGCAAACCAAGTGAAGGATTATCGATTTCAGTGTGCACTGACTATCGACATGGGTTGAACATTGCACATGCATAGTCTTGATGGACCATCCTATGCTTGTTCAAGCTTGTGAAAAATAATGCTTTCATGAACTTGTTGCGGATTGAGCATGTGTGAGCAAGTGACTTTGACAATTCTCATCTAAGAAGGGAGCTCAAAAAAGCATCAACTGACCAAGAAGTGACTATGGAATGACCGATCGCAAGATCCACAGTAGGTTCCAAAATTGGAGCGTATGCAAAATTTTAGAGGGTGTTTTCCATAGAAACAACAAGAGTATTTCATAATCTCTACATGGCTATGTGATATCCCCTGGTTAATATTTTTCTTTTAAATAATTGTAATTATTTGAAAACGCTGAGTGAGGGACACAAATTCCATTGCTTGAGGCAGGATATTGCTTGAGGGAATTGTTATTTTTAATATCAGTCCTGGTGTGTTGAGTGGGATTACTGTGCCATAAATTAACTAAAATAAAATGGATATGGGAGGGTGTCCTTTGACTCCCATAACAAGCAAGAACATGAAAATACATTCAAGAAACATGGGTTGTGCTGTCCACGAGAAGAGAGATTGCTATGATATCATGACAAAGAAGGCATTTGGTTGAGAGAAAAAGGGGAGGACCCAGAGGTTATTAAACCCATTGATACATGCATTCTCAGGAGGCATCAAGGAGCACACACCAACGTAGCATTCATAGAGGGAGAAACTCCCTTAGCACGCACAAGTAGTAAACAAGGTAGAGAAAGTGGCATTTTTAGAACTGTTGTAGAAGATGCAGAAAAGGTAGCATCTCGAGCGACATTGATGGGTGTTGAAGAGAGCTATAAACTAGCTGAAGGGCCCTATTGAAACTTGTTGGGCATAAACATTTCAAAAGAACAATGGCTTGCCTTGAAGATGAAGGCAGTGTGGCTTGGTGGTGTTTAGGTTTAGTTGTGTATTTGTTGAAGGCTTCCCTCTGAAAGCATTCCACCTCAAGCTTTGGAATTTGGCTCGGGGGTGACAATTACAAGTAATAGTCGTTGTAGCTTGTCTACGGTTGGGTGGAGAGATGAAGTCCCACTCTTAGTTGGAACACTTATGCATTGTTTAAGACACGTTTTCTTATGCTCTTTATTCACAATAAAATATGTTTACATTCGAAGGTTGAGTTGGCATTATAATGCATGAGACATGTCTACATTATTATTATTTACAGGATTGACTAGTAGGTCGTGTGCTTGTTTTAAAGTTGTTGTGATAGCCTGTAAGGATGATGGCTAAATGTCAAATGATTTAGCATGATAATTCTTCTTCTTTATCACAATATGATGACTCTATTGATTTCAAGCTTGCGTTGCATTGTTATGCTGCAATGTGTTACTATGGAAAATTTCCTCTTCTTCTATTCTTACTGACCTGGTATTCTATGTGAGGGTCTTCTTCCAGTATTTAGTGATGCATACCCTAGTATTGGGGTTGTCCATCCATTTTATCGAGGGATCAATCTAATAAATTTATATTTTGTGTTGCATGAGGAACGACCTTATGAGCTTGAAAGAATTGACTTTAAAGCTCAATATTCCATACCAAGATGCATCATATCTATGCTCTTATTAAGGTTGAAATCTCAAGGTTTAACGCACTATTTTTTTGTGGAGATAGCATGGAAAAAATCCATGCTTGAATAACTAGTTTAGTCATGGTGATCAGTTTGATTGGTACTCCATAGTGGGTAGTCACGCATTGGCACTTTTGTTAATAAGTTTCCTGGAATTCTCATCTAAACAAATGAGATGTTGCAAGCTTGTTTTATTGCCGATCAAGTGGTGGTGCTTAAGGTCTAAGTTGGTAATTGGACTTAATAAGAGAATCCTTTAATTACTTTTAGGTATCGCATGCTTTTAAGCTGTCGTAGTAAGCTATTCGTGCTGGTTGGACCTTTAAGAGGGGCCTTGGGATCTCTGAACTGAGATCAACCTCTTCCCCATAAGTTATTGAGGAACTAAGGAGACCACAAATTGTGAATAGCAGAATGGGAAAATCCTTGCTTCATATTCTAAATTTTATGTTGTTAAGGACCTAAAAGAGCAAAATTGGTCATAAGCTCAGAAGGGATAGCACCAATGCATGCTTCATTTAGCTTAAATAATGATGCTTAAGTGATGAAGTGAGTTTGAACATTCATAGAACCACCGTGGTAGAGCCATGGGTGTAAACCTTCATAAATGAATAAGGAATAAGCCTTATCTCGTTCCCTTAGTCCCTTTAACCTTATTAGTGGTCACAACATAATTTAATAGGTTGAGTAAAGGGGTGGCTTCAAGGCCAAATTGCCAGCCATGAGACCGTAGAGCTTAACCTAGTGTAATGTCATATCGAGCGACCTCGATTAAGTGAGGAAAGGTGATTGAAAGTTAGGAAAGAGCTCAGGATGGTGTAAGCCTAGAGGGGTCACATCCCTGAGGGTCACAAAAAGTCGGACAAGAGAAGAGTCTGGATGAAAAGTACCAGGCTAAGTTGGCAAGGCTGTCAGTTGGATGGACCAATCACAAGTAAGTTGTGCATTGAGAGGCATGGCCCCATTTTACACCTAAGCTCAAAGGACATTCCCTAGAAGTATAAGAACATGCACACAATAAAATGGGTGAGATGACATGAGCCCGGGTTGTCGTGGAAGGCACGCGAGCTGACAACCTAATCATTAGTCCAAATATGTGGGCCTACATATGGGTCAGCTTAGAGTAGCCTGCGCAAGTGTAAAGGAAGGGGAGTCGGGGTAACGAGCTCAACAAATGGGAAGTTTGATTGTAAGAAACAACTCGTCAAGTGGCCTGAATGTGTATATATATATATATATATATATATATATATAATGACACAAATGTATAAGGACTGTGTTGTAATGCAAAGAATGAGGTTACATAACCCTAAACCATGAACAGGTCGGCAACTAAGAATTAATTTCCATGTGGTGGTGGAAGATTAGCGAGGTGGGTATGGCAACGTGGTCGCCACATGGTCAGAATGATGATGTGGCACCTTTTGATTTGTCAGAATTTCAAATGGTCACATCTCTTGATTTGAAGGTCGAATGGAGGTAAGGTTTCATATAATGAGAATCATCTTGATGAGACAAATACAATGGTGATATCAAACTAAGGTCTTAAGTAAGTTGAAAAGATCAAAATTTTTAGACCCCATTCCCATAACAACACCTTGGATCTTGGGTCAACATAATAACTATCTTCCTAACCTTTGTTTTGTAGGGGATTAGGAAGGGGTGTGTTACATGTTATCTCCTTTTCGTAACAAGGTTGACATGGCATACTCTTGAATAATGGTGGACCAAACTGGAAGTTCAACCTCTAGGTGGTATACCTTTTGCATCTGAACTCCGATTGACACAATTCTTGTTCTGTTGGGAAGGTATTCGAATATATAAAAATGTCACAGGTTCTAAAACTTACGTAGGGAATTTTTACCCCCAAAATATGTCATTTAAGGCCTCAAACTGGCCTTAGAAGGTTTCCGACCTTAATTCTCCAAACTGGGTCCCACTGATAAAACTTCTCCTAAAAATTTATTCCTTCAATTTTTTGACTCTAAAAGCATTGAGATGTATGAAAGATATTGTAATGATCCAATCCTAATCATATTCAGTGGAGGGATGCCAATGCAAAGTGTTAGGTGAGTTAATGCTCCCTTGTATCAACCCATTGAATTCTTCATTTCTTAGGGGTTGCAAAAATGTGCATCTAAAAAAAATAGTTTACTTATTCTCTTATAGTTAAAACACCCTAACATGCATTTAGGGCATCAAAAAATAGTGTGAGAAGAAGCTTGGTGCAGGGTAAAATGATTATTAAAGTAGATAAACAAATCAAGATCTTTGCTTTGAAGATCTTTTCACTTGGCATTTGAGAGCATATCCAAGGCCTATGAAAGGCACCCAAGGGATCATTTTCATACTTGAACAACTTATCCTTACAACATGCAAGAAAATATACTTTTGTGGACAAAAAAGAACATAGAAAAAATGGAGTGTAAGTGTTATACATTGTGACATTGGGAACATAGAGATAATAACACTTAAGTCATCCAAAATTTGTATGTTGATCTCGAATTAAAATGCAATAGAAGGCATGACTCCTTTGAATTATGATTCAATGAAGTGAAGCCAATACAAATTGTTGGGTGACTTAACTCTCTTGTGAATCAACCCATTGAATTCTCCATTTCTTTGGGGGGAGGGGGGTGGTGGGGTGGGGTGCAAAAATGTGCATCCAAAAAACATAGTTTCTAGTTATTGTTTCTTACTTAAAACATCCTAACATGCATTTGGGGCACCCAAAAAGTATGGAACCTATTACCAAGACAAAGGGGAAGTCAAGGATGACTTCCCTAAATTGTTGAGACAAATTTTCACCATCGAGCAAAAGTGTAATGAAGTGTTGAGGAAAAATGTATTTTAGTCACAAAAGGTGACTAATGAGTACAAGATGGCCATGCGAGTTGTCATGGTGGTAGTTGATAGACTTACCAAGTATGCACACTTTTGTGCACTATCTCATCCTTTCAAAACAAGTACAGTATTCACTGCATTTATGGAAACATTACAAAAGATACCTAGAAACCCAAATATTATTGTAAGTGACAAAGATCCCATTTTCACTAGAAATTTGTGGACACAATTGTCTTGGTACTCGATTAGCTCATAGCTCATCTTATCATCCTCAATCTGATGTGTAATATGAGATAGTGAAAAAATGTTTGGAATGATATATTTGTTGCTTTGTATATGATAAGAAAACACAATGGATCAAGTGGTTACCTCTAGCAGAATGGTGGTATAATACTTTCTTCCATACTGCAACAAAAATGACCCCATTTATGGAACTTTATGGATATCATCCACCGTCCATCACATCATCTTTAAGAGAAAATTCTAAGGTTCAAGCAATGAAAGATCACATCGAGCATCAACAACAAGTTCTCTAACTCTTAAAGGATAATCTTACGTTGACACAAAATCGAATGAAACAATAGGCAAATCAACATCATAGTAAAATAAGTTTTGATTTAGGAAATTGGGTATTTTTATTGCTACAAACATACAAACAAATGTCCATCAAGCAAAGCTAAGAAGCATAATAAATTACCACCTAGGTACTATGGTCCTTACAAGGTATTGCAAAAGATTGGTACTATGGAATATAAATTGGAGCTACTTGCATCTTCCCGAGTGTATCCATTTTTTGATGTTTCATGCTTAAAGAAGGTTATAGGTGACAAGTTTCCAGTTCAAACAATATCACCAAAACTTGATGAGGAAGGAAAAATCATATTTGAGCTTGAAACAGTCATGGAAACAAGAATCCAACAACTATGGAATCAATGAATTTCAGAGTATTTCATTAAGTGGAAGAACTTACCTGCTATAGATTCCATATGCGAGGATGAATATTTTATACAAAAGCATCCAAAAATACTCAAGTGTTGAGTACAACACTTTTTTGAAAGGGAGGGGCATGTTAGGTCCCTATAATATTAGTGTAACCCCCATATTCTTATTATTGTGCCCTTACGTTATTATTGTTATGTAGGCCCTGATTACATTGTGACCCTTTAGGTTCCAATAGATACCAAGGAGGTCTTTTCATTTGTATCATCCAAGAATTGTTCATTTATGTGATGTAAAATGAGATTGCCTCCTCAAAGAGGCTTATTTCAAGTCATTGATCTATCTTTTCTTTTGTTTTCTGAATTGGTTACATAACAAAGGAATGCCCTGACCTTGTCCCATGACAATTACTTAATAGTGGCTCTCAAGGAGATGGATTATGATAATTCCACTGGATTTGATGACTTTGTAAATGAATTTTATGAAATCAAATGGGACTCAACCTATCATAGTTATATGCACATTGTTAAAAAAGCAAAGCTCAATTTATATATATTCCCAAGCAAAGAGGCTAAACTTTTATCACTAATTAGACACCAAAAACCTAATTAATGTCTCATACAATATTGCTTAAAGTCATTACCTTTCTCAAAACCTAGGCTTCAAGGACTCTTAACTTGTGCTAATTTCTCTTTGCAAACTACTCTTTTTGTATCAAATGCTTTATGAATGTTTAATCAATTGTTTTTCAAATAAAGTTTGTTTTTTTTTTTGTTTTTTTTTGTTTTTATCTAAAGGAATTAGCAACCGGGTTGGTCTCGTACTCGTGTGGCATGAGGTCGATTCCAACCACTACAAGTAGGTGCCTACATATGCCCCTTCCACGGGCACAGGTGAATTGGGGGCATTTAAACATCAGACCTCCTCACACATGAAACTTCATTTTCACGACCATCACCAATTGAGCTTCCCAGGGCTATCAAAAAAAGCATTTGATTCAAAATGAAAATTGCAATTAAAATATTTTATCAAAATTAAGAAACAACACGCAAATAAATCCATAAAATTCATAACAAAAAAAATATCTTTAATAATGCACTTTTATAAATAAATATTATAAAAATCATGACGAAAACATCATTTTCTTACAACAATAAATTATTATAAAAACCACATTAATACTAAAATAATTCAACCATAGTGTCACTCAAGTATTTTCAAAATAAACCCAAAAAAAAATCAATTTAACAATAAAAGAAGAATTTGAGAAGTGCATAGTTATTTTGTTACACACCATTATGTCATTTCAATGTCCTTTTCCTGTAATAATAGCGTAGAGTTTCTCAAGAGGACTCCCATTCATGGAGTTTGCTCAAAAACCGTGTTTATGGCCCTGTATGGCTACTAGTTTTTACATACAAATTAAAAAGTAAGAGATAGGCTCCAAAAATCATTAAAGCATGGAAGACAAAGTCAAAGAAAGTAAGATTGAAAAAAGAGATCTAAGGTTGAGGAAATACATACTAACCCAACTTTAGATATTATGATCCTTTAAACTTCCTTAAAAAATATTTATAACAATCAACCCAAGTAGTTTTCCATTCAAAAGAAAATGAACCAAGCAATTCCCAAGGTATTGACACAAACAATTATTAAAAAAAAATAAAGTTTCATTATGTATATCGCTAGTCACGAACATGGGAATTTTTAAAAAGAGGTATATATTTCCCTTCCAATGCACTTCCCAAGTCAAATTTGTTCCAAAAGTCTTCTCACAAATAAAGTTAACCCATGATCCACTTAACAAATGGCTTTGGGGTACTTTGGTGGTGTCATTGCCATCTCCACTTCATGTTGTGGGGTTGATGGGTGGTAAAAATAACGATAATACTAGGGGAAGGGTAAAATTATATTTTTACACTAAAGCTCCTTCAAAAATTGACTAGAGAAAGTTGTATTGAAAATTCAAGTACTTGGGGATTGCGTGACAATGATTAATTAGATTAATAGAAAGCATTGGATGGTAAACTTGGTTTTGGGAACATTTTTTTATGACCAGTTCAAAATTGTATATTTCCTTTGGTGACCAATATGAAAACTTGTGTATGTTTTTGTAATGGTATTTGCATAGAAGCTTTCTAGATAACATATCATGCCAAAGAAACAGTTCATTGGATTTTTGTGGCAATGCATTTGCATCTATAAATTGAATTTATTTTAATCTCAAATAGAATATACCATTTTTTTATTTTATTTTATTTAAGATTTTAGAGAATGTTATACCAAGAAGAAAGAGTCCGCATAGGGTTGAAAAGAATTCTTAATAAAGAGGACCATGATAAGTTAAGTTAGAGTAAAATCTAAAACCAAATAAAAAGAAAAATTAGGTATACATGTGCCAAGTAGGAAGACAATCAAGCAATTTAGAGGAGAAGCTTTGGAACGTGATATCATGTATGTATGTGATATCATGTATGTATGTGCAGAATGCTATGGGTATACTTATAAGATGTAAAACACAATATAATATTTTACACAATAGAAAAGACACTCTAGTTATCCTAATGTCTTTAAACTACGCAATATGAAATATATTCATTAGAAAAATGATTAATAACATGGTAGAATGGATTAAATTAATTATTTAAATTGAATACAAGTGAATCTCTCACTATTTAGCATATTATTATATATTTACATAAAAAGGTTGATAAGCATGGAATAAATAATGTAAAAAAGAGTGAACAAAAACAAATCCAAAGGGTGAAAATTCAAACAAGGTGAAAATTAAGGTAATAATAAATATTTGATGGAGAAGATAAATAAATGGCCTTAAAATAATAGCAATTAATAATCACTAAAATAATAGGATAATAATAAATAAAATGTCATGAAAATATTAATAATAATTGTAATAAGTAACTAATTTATTTAAAAGCATAAAATTACTAAAAATAAATTTAATAAAAAGCTAAACAAATAAATGGTTAAATGCTACATGAATGAGAGTTAATGTCTTGATGAAAAGTGGAGCTTCTGCTTGGATGGATATGAAAAATAACTACTTAATGGATATGGAGAATATAATGAGATATTATTGGTTTGGAAATCTTAAGATGGAAAGAATAGATGCTAGCATAAGTAGTTGATTAAGGGCTCAAGGGCTCTTCATTGTATTGATTGAGGGATTAGTTGGGAAGAGAGTGGTCATTCACACTTGATTGTGACTAGATAAAACTCAACTATTCTACATTCATTCAAATTGTAAGTAAGTTGATCTATATAACTCAAGTGTGATTCTCATAACTCATTCCTCATGTTGATTATGCATTAATAAATAAAATGAAAGTTACTATTATTGCTTATAGATGTGAAGTCTTTTACTATTGTTGATTTCAATAGCTTGAGTATTTAATATGGTATCAAATTTGAGTACCACATTTAGTCCTTGAGTTAAATATGGTAATAATGTTACTCAAAAATATGTCCATTGATGTATACAACTCTTTCCAAAATCTACAACATTGACACATTATAGGTTAACAAATTCAATCATGATGCATAAAATATTAAAAGTTAAAATGTTGACAAAATGTTCATAAATATATCTTGAGGTTATATTTCTTATGATAGTATATCATGATGTGATGGCATGATGTAATTGCTTGAAATGTTTTATGATGGCACATGCGAGCATGTGTTGTCATACTATGACAATGATGTGTTCTCATGAGATCATGTGACAATTAACACGTGAGAGACTCAAACAATGAATGTATGCTAGTGGTTCTTTTTCCTCATATAATTCTCAATGGGACATGGTGTTGATTTTTGTGTAGTATCGGGAGGTATTCTTGCACGCCAAGAGGTCTCTTAAGCTAGCCTAGAAAAATTATAGAAAATAAAATAGAATAAAATTTATTTTTGGGTTTCATGTAGGCTCAAAAGGGAAAAGTCGACCCTACCATGAAAGGGTGTGTCCCTTAGGGTAAATGCACCCGTTTGACTTGTATATATATAGATGTTGTCACACTTTATTTGATCACTCGCTTATCATAATCCATATTCTATATTATCCACACATGGGAGCAAATACTTGGACTTTTGGCATAGATTTCTAGACAATTTGGATTTGTAAGCCTTGTCGAAGAAAATTTCTCCTAGAAGAAGAGTTGCTGGGTTTTCTACTAGGATTGGGTTTCCCATGGAAACTTTTGTTGTCTTTATTGTGCATGGTTGTCTCTTTATGATCTTACTATTTTCATTGCATTACAATTGAGAATTTTTGTGTATAATTGCTCAATGATATCAGTGGAATAAAGAATAATTGTTAAAGATCATTAGGTAGTAATTATCAAATAAGAAAATATAATTCTAATATGTACCTTATAGAAAATTCAACATGGTATTAGAGTCAAGCTAAAAGAGCAGCCATCAAGTCAACCTAAGGAGAGAAGTTCTATCTTTGGGAGAGGCCACATTTTGAATATTCTATGTTAGCTTAGTTTTGAAAAAAGTGGTTGTTTTGTTCTGTTTAGAGGTCAAATAAAGGAAGGCCAAAATTTTGTCTAGGTTGAGGTCCAGAGGCCACAAGCCTAACATAGTGAAGGAGACCATCTGAGGGTGCTGACCGCAAAGTTGGTAAGGTCAACCGGGGACCTCAAGTATTTGCATAAGTGTTTGTTGTTGGATATAGGGCAAGGTCATAGACATATGAGATAGGTCCAAGCCCTAGTTAAGGGTTGGATTGTGGGTGGAAGTAGGTTGAGCCCCACATAGGTTTGGTAAACGCTAATTAGTAAATGGCTAAGGGATGATTAGTGGTTAGTACGAGCAATGGCTAAGGGAGCAACTCATTGTTATAAAGAAGTTGGAAAAAAAATCTAAAGGAGATGATCTTCTATGAAAGGGTTGATTGTTAAGGAGAGTTAAACAACAAAATGGAAGACATTGTTACAAATATTCAAAATGAAGTTACTCCAGAGCCAGAGGGAACTAAGGAGAAAGCCTCCCTCACCTACTTTTATATAAATAAATAATATTCAATAATGAATATGAAGGCTTCTAGATCAGTTCAACTATAACACTCCATGTCTATAAGGAATTCTGACAACAATGAGGGTATACTTATTAGGCTTTTGCTTAATAAAGTTTCTATTGACAAGGAAATTATTTCCATGCTTGATGATTCTAATTCTGCTCCTACTTTAGCTTGTGTCTCAAACAATATGCCTATTATAAATTTTGTTATAAGAAGAGAAAGAATACCATAATAGTTGAGGTTTGCTTACACACTACTTTCTTCAACTTCCAAGGTAAGTACTATGAACAACCCACATGAGTAGCAATGGGTTCCTGCCTTTCTCCCTTTGTTGCAAACATTTTTATGGAAAATTTTGAAAAGCAAGCCCTTGAATCTTACCCATTAAAGTCGGGTTGGTGGAAAAGATATGTTGATGACACCAATGTCAAGTGGTCTCATGACGATACTGAACTTGAAAATTTTCTCAACCACCTTAATATTAGATCAAAGAACATTAAATTTACCATGGAAATTGAAGAAAACAAAAGCATACCTTTCCTTGATGTATTGGTCACCAAAAAAGTTGATGGCACCTTAGGACACCAAGTCTACCGAAAGAAGACTCATACTGATAGTTATCTCCATGTGAATTCCCACCATCACCCCTCGCAAATTATGGGTGTTCTCAAGACTCTCGCCATACGAGCCCATAGAACTTCCGACATAGAACACATTGACCAAGAAAAGAGCCATATGATCAAGGCCTTCAAGAATATTGGCTACAAAGAAAAAGAAATTAGAAAAGCTTTCAAGGAAGCAGAGAAAATAAGGCTCCAACCACACGAACCCCAACCCGTGTACAAAAGAATTTATCTTCCATACATCAAAGGTGTGACTGATAGAATTTCCAAAATTTCAAGAAAGAAAGACTTTTCCATTGCTTTCAAACCAATGAAAACTATCCATCAAAAAATGAGGTTTGTCAAGGATCATATTGACCCACATCAACACCAAGGGATATATAGAATAACTTGTTCTTGTGGCAAATGCTACATTGGAGAGACTAGAAGATCCTTCAAAATTAGGATTATATATTAAACATGAACACATTTGATTTTCTGCCCTCGCAAAACACTCTTGCAATACCAAATACGACATATACCTTAATAATACTGAAATCATTGCCGAAGAAAACCATTATTTAAAAAAACGCTTTAGAGAAGCCTTGGAAATCATTAAAACCCTTAATAATCTAAACAAAAAAAATGACCTTGAAATCAACCACTGTTGAATTCCCCTCCTCAAGAATTCTTAAAATATCTATCATTAATCTCACCTTCTTTACTTTTTATCCTTATCCCATCCCCTCTCTTCTTTCCATCCCATTCATAATTCTAAAATGACACTTCATTTAAATTACTAATATAATTATAATTAATAAATTAATTATATTAATAAATTATTAATAATTATAATTATAAGGTTATAAATATTAAATAATATTTAATTATTCACCGTGATTTAATATACATTACAATTATTTTAATCAAACTATACTTCTAGTACAATGCGTCATTGATAATTTGATACATATTATTTTTTATCTTAAATGATGGATCATTATAATATTTATAATTAATTTAATAATAAATCTTTTAAGATATAAATTTCAATTAGTATTAGTATGATCATTATAATATTCAGGATTGTAATAGTAAAATTAATTTATAATAATTCTTATAAAATAATTTATAATTTTAATATATTATTATAGTATTAATATATCTGTTCATTATATATTTTTTTTTCCAGTGGAAAAATCCGTAATTTTTCATTAAGATTGGAAAAATTACATATTGTAGATGCTTTACGTATATGCGATTTCCATTGTGTATATAATAGTGTTCCATATTTACATAAATATATCGTGCAGAGCACTATGTAGTTCTCCGAGAAATAGTTATGACATATAAGATTGTTTACATCTTGCCATAACGCTGATAATAACACAGTGTCTTTCCCACAAAAATATGCATTTCCTGTTCATCATAAGATAAACACTATCTGCATGACAAAAAACAAAAATCCTGATCAGTAATTAAGATTCTGGTGCATGCTGGTATATCTGGTCATTATATTATTAATATTATATAATCATTTATTATATAAGACATAATTTTCAATATATTAATATATTAATAAATGACCATACAAATTAATGGAAATTAATACAAATTTCCTTCTTGTTTAGCTTTTCATTTTTTTATAAATATGTTGTTCTCTCAACACTATTTCTTCATGGAATTTTGTTTTGATGATGGATCCACTTATGTGTTGAGAAATCTAGGGCATCAATTTTATATATGATTTCTCTACTTATGATAATTACTTGTGATAGACTTTTTCTTCTTGATTATGATATTTTCTTTCTTGTATTTATTATTGTGTTCTTTTCATCAACTTAGACAATCACCATATCATGAACAACAAAGATACAAGAGACATAATATATAGGCTTGTTAGTGAGGGCCAAAACCTCTCACTCTTTGAGAGGAAAACCCAAACAAAATTCTTTTTATAGACCTTCAATTGACAAACACCAAGACCATGACAAAGAACCTTGACACTAAACTCCTCCTAGACCAAGTCACTAGCCTCCTCTCCAATGCTGCTCTTCATCTTCTCCTTCTCGACTTCCTTTAGAATCTCGGTCTCTTCTTGTAGGTATGCAAACCTACCACAAAATCCCTAGATTACTTTCGTTTCCTTGAATAGTCTCCTTAAGAGAGAGACTTATTGCACTTCTACTCGGCATCTTCTAGCGATCTTTTACCCAAACAAGATCACCTCAATGTAACTGCAATCTTTTGACCTTCTCTTGACACTTTTAGATCTGCGACCTTCGCATGTGAGAAGAAAAAATAGCCCAAAACAATCGACACCTATCTTTGCTATCCTTCTTTCTTGCTACGCTGATATAGAGGCTTCTTCTAGTGTCTTTTTCGCACTTCTTTGTAGACTTGCTTCACCGAATTGTGTGTCCAAATGAGGACAAGCACTTGTATATATAGTCATTGGTCATGATTGTTTAGGCCGACATGTTCTTTGGAAAATTTCGACTTCATCTTCTAGAATAATCTCTTCATTGTAGGCCGACATGTTCTTTGGAAAATTTCGACTTCATCTTCTAGAATAATCTCTTCGTTGTAGGCCGACTTGATGAGGGCTAGTGACAAGGTCTTGGAGGATTACTTTACATAGACAAGTATGACTCTTTACAATATCTAATATGTCTTCACTATAGGACAATGACTCTTTAGAATTTTATGACTAGATGACGAAATTGCTAAGGGCTCTTAATGGGAGCCTATACTAAAATAAAACATTTCTCATGGAACCCATGAATTATGATGCAAACATTACAATAATTTTATTTTTATTCTTTACATCTCTTACATAAAATCACAGTTACATGTCATTATGAAGACCGGACGTAGTTACACTTTTCAACACTCCCTCTTAACTAGGGAGGTATTCATAATGGTATTTGGTCATTCTCAATCTAAAGAATTTCTCATAAGAAGAATCGGATTGGTAGCCCATTTGTATAACATCATATCAACCAACATTGTTACATAGCAAGGCCTTGACTAACAACCTATCTCTCTACAAGATCTGAGCTCAATGCTGGTGAGACCAATGATGTATTTGCACTCTCATCATTGTCTCCCTCGGAAAATACCCCACTCGGGTTCTCAGGGTGTGTTCCGTGAGGACTATTCTTATACTGTACCCCCCAGCCTTCAAAGAATATCGATCCTCCACGACTACTCTTATCTTGGATGCCCTATCTCATCCTCAAAGAGTATCAGATGCCAAATGATTACCCAATCCTATCGTTCTTTCTTCCCAAGTGAAGACCAAAATGATGTGTCTATCTCTCTCTCTTAATTAGGGAGGACATATCTATTCTAATAAAGGAATATACTCATTCCTACAAAAGGAATGTACCTAAGCTCCATCTTAATTAGGGACCTAGAACAACTCCTTAGGTGGAAAGGATTAAGACAACCAGCTGCTAGAAGAACTCCTTCCTCTGATGTCATGAATTTTCTTTGTCTCGGAGTCTTCATCTTTTGAGGACTTCTTCATAGGGCACAAATCATCCATGAGTCAGTGATGTCATCATTCCTCTCATTAGAAAGTGATCTATCAATCTACATCTAACATTGATTCAAGTTATGCTACCTTCATCATGATTTCTTCTTCGGAAGGATCTTGCATCCTTCTACATGGTTCTCTTAGAATACATCCATAGTTCTTTGTGAACATTTCTAAATCTACACATCAGAAATCCTACTGCAGTCATTGGTTTATCATCTCCTGCTTGTTATTACATTCAACAAGTTATTTAATTTATAAACAGTGATAAAAAACACTATTGTAGACTACACTAACATACAAATCATAAACTAAAATAGATACGAGAGAAACACACAAGGGACACTGTTATTTTTGGACAAACGTCCTAGAAAAACCCAATGTAGGAAAATCGATGTAACATATAAAGGGTTTGTATTATTAAGGGAGCGGAATCTGAGTACAACAAGTTGCCTCTCACACTCGATAAACTTTCAGAGAAATATTGGTAGCAAGAAATACATATGAGTGTTTATCTCGTTCTCTAAGCTACAACTGATCCACTGAATGGTTGACTCCGACAAGCACTGCGAAAATCCCGACACAATATGCTCTGTGTGGGTTGACGACTTGCCTCTGGGAGACTGCATCATTTCTCTGCTGGATCAACTTTCTCTCAGGAGCTTTGACTTTAGCCCTCCCGTCTCAGAACATCGAAATCTCGAACTTTCGACGATTATCTTGCACTGCCACCGTAAGAACCCTCTTGGCCTGCGTCAACTTTGCGTGAGCCCATTCCTAGGCTGTGTTGCCTCTCTACCTAGTACTCGTTGTCTCGGAAATCCCTTCTGATCCAAATCCCTTCTACCCCCCCTCTCACTACAACTCATGTCACCTATTCAACTTTCTCAACAAACCTCACCCAAAAAAAAATCGAATTGACTTATCACTTAGGTGTATCTCCAACTGACCTTCAAGCCTCCTCTTATACTTTTCCTGTTGATGAATCAACGACCGAGATTAAGTCCCTAATCAACGGCTAAGATTAAAACAGACTTGATCCTCGTCACATAGAAGTTTCTCACCCATATTCTTATTAATACCCATTAATATTTTTATTTTCCTAAGTTTAGACTTAGGAACCCATTAAAAATATTAATTATTCTAATAACTCCTCATCTGGGTGGAATTTCTCCAAATGATTTTTGGGTCTTCGAGATCTCATATGTTTTAGCCCCTCCACAAAATTTCGGAGCTAGAGCACATCTGATGCTACCCAAAAGCAACACTCCCTCTTAGCGAGGAATGCGCTCTAGTAACACTTCTCAATAGAAGTACTACACTGATCCACTGCATCGGTTCTTTGTGCTGCTGATGCTTGGCCCGATGCCCTTCATCCACTGCACTATTGCATCCTTTACTATTTCCCATGACACTGCCACTGTCACTGCTACATCTTTACTGTAGCTCCCTCTCAATATGTTGCATCATGCTACCCATAGCACTGCCACTGCAACTCAGTTGCTGAGAAGTAAGCAACTGAAAAGTTAGCCAAAGGATGACATACTGGTCAGTCTGGATACCTCGTGATGTTGAAGCTATCTTTGTTGCTAAGCTGTGCTGACCCTTTGCTGCTACTGCATTGCTGCAATCTGCTTTGTGCCTCTCGCACTGCTGCAACCCCCACTGCTCTGCTTCAGACTTTGGCACACTAGCTCTGCCACTATTGCTCCATCACACCTCACTCCAACCGACACCCGTCATTTTTCCACTGTCATTAAGGGCTCTAGTAGCTATATGTGATCCAAGAGTTTGGGCACCTCAAAGATCCTGCCCTTCATGTAGTCCTCTCGACTACAACTCCATGTCGCCCCACCTCTTCTCTAGAGGTGAATGAGCACTCATGGCACAATTGTCATCCTCACCTTCTCGGACAACTTGATGAGCGCCAGTATTGCAACAAGGATGTTGCAACCCCTGGGCTACCATCTTTACTTATCAACACAGGGTTCGTACAAACTTGGAGGTGACAGTGCTATATGCACAAGTAAAAGTGAAGGTCATGCTTATTATCACTATTCATTCGGCGAGAGACCCCAGGTGATCTGAAAATGGGGCACGTAGGTTTCTTGTCTAACTTAAAAGAACCTCTCCCACTTCCAAAGCTTAAATATTCCCAAGTCTTTATGATTGACCAATGCAGAATTAAATATGTGCTTGACAATAAGGTGTATGCTGGTGTTTGTTTTCAAATTGTTTCTATGTTTTAAGTTTATTTACTTGATCTGATATAAACATATACAACAAATAAAAAAGCAGATACAATGCAACAATAAAACACACACAAAACATCAATATTAATTTGGAGTTCACCCAAAACTCTTGGACTACATCTCCTTGAGCTCTAGTCAACTCAACTAGGCTCTCCGGGTTTATGGTCTAAGTTCTTTTACAAGCTCCACGCTCAACTCCACTGGTTTACACAGAGCACAATGGGTTCAGAATACCATCTTATGCCCTGGCTCTGAAGCTCTTGGCTTTCTGGCTATGGCACTCGAATCTGGCTCTGGCTCTCAGCTTTGGCTCTGGCTCTAGCTCTCAGCTCTGGCTCTGGCTTTTCGGCTCTGCCTTCTTCGCTCTGGCTTCGAATTTTTGCAACTTTCAGCTCTCTGGCTTTTCACTTGACCTACAAGTGACTCCCTCAGCTACTCTGCGCATTAGCTTTTTTGCTCTTTGCTATTTTGCTTCTACCTTGCTCTCAATTGAGCTCTTTGCCTCCTTTGAGGTACTTTTCCGGCTTTTTGGCTACCTCAGCCGTTTCTCTATGATTCATTATCCCTCTGTGGCTTCTCTGCTCCCTGTCAGTTAGGTTGGCCATCTGGCTTTGCGGCTCCATGGCTTCAAAATGTATCATTTCCTGTAAAAATGCTTGCTTGCAGTGTGGCATGATGATCAAGAGAAGTTATAAAGGTTCCAGGGCCTTTTCATAGGCAAAAACTCGAAAACAAAGAATGTCTGCAAAATACATTATCGGGCATGATTTTTGGACTTGAAATCCCATTCAATCGCCCCTAAAATCCCTATTGGGTCCGCCATTAGGCGTTATATCGCATCACATTAATGTTTTGGACGAGATCCCAAACACACGGGAAAACATTCAAAAACCCGACAAAATCCTTTTTATCGGACTTCAAATTATATCGAAATCACCCTAAAATTGCATCAGGTCCGCCTTGGGCTGCTATCGCAATCCCCACCATTGATCTACGGGATCTCCGATCAACGGTCGATATCTAATTTCGAGTGTCTTAGGAGTAGAGAGGTTACCCACTTGGAAAGGTGGTTTTCCTCTCTCCTTTGCCAGCCACGTGTTAACCAGTGTGTAAGCTCGGGCGTAGCTAGCCCAATACCGCTTTTCGCCTGAGGCCCACCTGAAATCCCGCCTTTACGGAACTCAAATTTTATGAATTGCGCCTATAATTCCCCTTCAGATTCGGCTTTATCTCTTCGGGTGATTTTCCTTTGTATTTTGGTTTTTACACTGAAAAGCATTAATACACAAAAAATCCCTTTTACCGAAATTCAAAATTTATCAGACCGAGTTTATAAAACCCATCGGGTCCGGCTTTCGCTAATCGCTAGTCGCATGTATATCGCCCCTTTTACCTTGCTGCGATGTGACATTGTGATGCGATGTATCGCAATCACTCGTCGCATGGGCCCGAGGGTCCGTCCCTTGTCTCATGCCATTGCCGGTGCTGATCCGCCGATATCGGCGATCGGAATATTGCATCGGCCCAGGGTCCTTACCTTATGTTATGTGCGCAAGCCTGCCTCCAACCAGATATGTCGGGGATCGGCAATTGGGGGTTTCTCCCCTTTCCTCTTAAGTTCGCCTTTTGG
Source organism: Pinus taeda (assembly GCA_000404065.3). Lineage (NCBI taxonomy): Eukaryota > Viridiplantae > Streptophyta > Pinopsida > Pinales > Pinaceae > Pinus > Pinus taeda. Next base: position 21,044 of record APFE030782336.1, read on the forward strand.
ACCTCCTCCGGTGCGATTTCTCTTTATAAGGTTTTTTTTGCCCATTTTAGGGGATTTTGCCTCTTTTTCAAAAGAACCAAGGGCATCTTCTTTCTGCGATAACTTCTGCATCCTAAGTCCATTTTTGCCCATTCAAGTTGCAGTATATTCAGAAGGAAAAGATTTATGCAATGGGGCTATTTCCTAGAACTTCCTTGGACTTTCATTTGCCTCTGTGAGGAACACTTAGACTTAGGAGTCTATCCAAAATCCATTTTGGATCACGCCTTCCCACTAAAAGAACTTTTGGTCTCCAAAAGACTGATACACTGATTTGAACAATAAATGAGAGTAACAAAACCCTCTTCTTTCAGCCTCCATACACTTGCCTTGCATAGTGCCTCTGAACCAAAGCCTTCGACCACTTTCCCTCTTGGATACGCTGGCTTTCCTCAGAAGAACTGTCTTCCTCCTTGCCTTCTTGTAGAACTCCTGGTGAAATGGTCACAGAAGGTAGTTTGAACTTCTCTGCCTTGATCATTGATCCAAGGTGGCTCAAACAAATGTGAAGTACATCTGCTCCACAAAACTTTCATTTGTACCTGTTTGACAAGTTGTCAACAACAACTGTTAACAACAACAGAAACACAGACAACAACTAGATGGCCTAAACTCCTGTTTCACAAAGGAAACAAATTTCACATCTTGTGAACACCTCCATGTCGTACATCTGCATACAAATGATGGACTAGATAACAAGCTCATAAAACATGCCTTTAAAACAAATGACCCTTCAAATCAAACATGTAGAAAAATACCATTAGGAATCTTTTTCAAAAGATGAAACACTTCATTATTATCACCATCTTGGAGACCAAGTCAACTTATTCCAAGTCAACATTGCATCACATGCATGTCAAAGCAATCAACCCTACAAGTTAATTACACATACATGTTCAAGACAAGGAAAACATCAACATCCTTGTGTCTAGGCACATCATGCTCATGCATGCATAACATCCTTCAACTTTCACTTAAGTACACTGTACTTTTGAAGCTGAAATGAAGTATAATGTTGCAGCAACAAAGTTAGCCTCCTACTCAACTTTCCAATTCACCTTCTTGGTAAGAACCTGCAACTTGCATCTCATTAAAAAAGAAATGCAAATAGATGCATAAATAGACATGCAATCTTAATTGGATAAGAACTCTAACCATTTCTCACCAATCCCTTTCAAAGGTACTACCTTTGTGTGCACATCAGCATCATCATGTGAATCATCTTGAGACACATCATTCATGGAATTTTCCTTTCCATTTCTGCCATTTTCTCTTTCCACTTTCTTCAACTTTTGTGGAAGCATTGCTGGATTTAGAGTCCAACACCTTTTAGCAAGATGCCCTTGCTTATCGCAGTAAGTGCAACACATGTGCATCCCCTTGACAACATGATTTGCCTTGTCCAATGGACCTTTGGCTTCTTGCTTCTTTCCCTTCAAAAGTTTCCTGTATGTGGCCATTCTCTTCCAACATCTAGAAACATGATGGTTATCCAAACCACAAAAGGAACATGCAATTATTTTATCATATCCATGTGGAAATTTATCACGCTTTGCAAAATCAAAAGGAATATGATTAGAACCAAATTTATACCTTCCTCTTTCACCTTTATTGCCTTCATGAGGAGGTGAAGTAAATGAAGAGGTGGCTTGTTTTGGAACACCATCAATCTCTTCAAGGTTGTTAGAGTTTCCACAACTCTCTGGTTCAAGTGTGTGCTTCTAAACACCTGCATCCTGCAAATGATGTTTCAAGCTATTGCATTCCTCCCGAATACAATCTTAACACTTTGCAATGCAACTCCTTCAATGGCCTTCATGGCAGCTTTGGAACTCTTTCCGTAAGACTGTCCATAGCTAAGACCCAAATACTTAGGCCTTTTCTCAATCATTATTGGTTCAACAATACCTTGTGCATGCTTACCCAAGCCTTTTCCTTCATAGCCCATCTTGGACATTAGCTTGGAAACTATGCCTCTAGTATGTTTTTCAAAAGAACCAATATGAGCATTCTTAGAAGAATTTGAAGACAAACTGGAATGGTTTACCTCTTCTTCAAGTTGATACTTGACCAAGGCTTCTTTGGCAACAAAGCACTGCGTCTCCAACTCATGCATCATTTTCAGGTTCATATTTGCAATATGAAGTTGTCTCTCCATTTCCTGCAGTTTGTCAAAAAGAAACTGCTTCTCTTCCTCCATGGAATTCAACTGCTCTCTAAGTATGCTGCTCTTCCTTCCATCCTCATATATTTCCCTCACCATATCCATCATGGTGAATAAATCTTGCTTCATGTCTTCAGCAAAGGATCTTGTGATTAAGGGGGAATTTGAGGACTCACTTGTAGAAGTTTTCATTATGCAAATGAACAAAATAACTTCAAACAAGATTAACAAAGAGCTTATTCAACAACCTTTTGCATCAAACCTCTTATGCTTCAAGGATTGCCTTGAGGTCCTTTGGGATAGAATAATGCCTTAAGCCTTTCTTCCTTCTTGTCCTTCCTGGACTGAGCTATCAATAACTGTCCTTTCACCTCTGCAAACTCAAACAATAGTCAATCTGCAACAAGCATACAATCAATCAGACAATCAATCATTGACTGCCCATACACCTTTTAGACAAGTAATCTTTGCTTTGTCAATCAAGCATTCTGAGCTAATACCACTTGCTCTGGTATACCCAGCTTTAATATCACCTTCTTGAAGGTGAGGTTAACCAATCTTAAGCTCTAATACCTCTTGATCTAAAAATGGGCCACTTAGGCTTCTTGTCTAACTTACAAGAACCTCTCCCACTTCCAAAGCTTAAATATTCCCAAGTTTTTATGATTAACCAATGGCGAATTAAATATGTGCTTGACAATAAGGTGTATGTTGGTGTTTGTTTTTAAACTTTTTATGTGTTTTAAGCTTATTTACTTGATCTGATATAAAACATATACAACAAATAAAACATCGGATACAATGCAGTAACAAAACACACACAAAACAACAATATTAATTTGGAGTTCACCCAAAACTCTTGGGCTACATCCCCTTGAGCTTTAGTCAACTCAACTAGGCTCACTGCGATTATGGTCTAAGTTCTTCTACAAGATCCATGCTCAACTCCACTGGTTTACACAAAACACAATGGGTTCAGAACACCATCTTATCCCTGGCACCGAAGCTCTCGGCTTTCTGGCTCTAGGCTCTGGCTTTGGCTCTGGCTCTAGCACTCGGCTCTGGTTTCGGCTCCCAGCTCTAGCTTTGGCTCTTCGGCTCTGCCTTCAGATTTCTACAACTTTAAGCTCTCTGGCTTTTCACTTGACCTCCAAGTGACTCCCTCAACTGCTCTGCGCATTTTTTTTCTTGCTCTCAATTGAGCTCTTTGCATCCTTAGAGGTATTTTTCCAGCTTTTCGGCTACCTCAACCGTTTCTCTACGATTCATTATCCCTCTGCGGCTCTGTGGCTTCTATGCTCCCTGTCAGTTAAACTGGCCATCTAGCTTTGTGGGTCTATGGCTTTGCGGCTCTGTGGCTTCAAAATGCATCATTTCCTATAAAAACACCTGCTTGCAGCGTGGCATGATGATTAGGAGCGTTTACAGAGGTTTCGGGGCCTTCTCATAGGCAAAAACCCGAAAACGGAGAAAATCCCATTACACAGAGAATGTCTGCAAAATACATTATCAGGCGTGATTTTTGGACTTGAGATCCCATTCAATCGCCCCTAAAATCCCTATTGGGTCCGCCATTAGGTGTTATATCACATCGCATTAACGTTTTGGGTGAGATCCCAAATACACGGGAAAACATTCAAAAACCCGACAAAATCCTTTTTATTGGACTTCAAATTATATCGAAATTGCCCTAAAATCACATCAGGTCCGCCTTGGGCCGCTATCGCAATCCCCACCGTCGATCTACGGGATGTCTAATCAACGGTCGATATCCAATTTCAGGTGGCTTAGGAGTAGGGAGGTTACTCGCCCAAAAAGGCGGTTTTCCTCTCTCCTCCACCAGCCACGTGTCGACTAGTGTGTGGGCTTGGGCAAAGCCAGCCCAATATCGCTTTCTGCCTGAGGCCCGCCCAAAATCCCGCCTTTACGGAACTCAAATTTTATGAATTGCGCCTATAATTCCCCTTCGGGTCTGGCTTTATTGCTTCAGGCGTTTTTCCTTCGTATTTCGGTTTTCACACCGAAAAGCATTAATACACAGAAAATCCCTTTTACCAGAATTCAAAATTTATCAGGCTGGGTTCAAAAACCCATCAGGTCCGGCTTTCGCTAATCGCTAGTCGCATGTATATTGCCCCTTTTACCTCGTTGCGATGTGAGGTTGCGATGCAATGTATCGCAAGCGCTTGTCACATGGGCCTATGGGTCTGTCCCTTGTCTCATGCCATCGCCGGTGCTAATCCGCCGATATCGGCGATTAGAATATCGCATTACCCCAGGTCCTTACCTTATGTTATATGCGCAAGCTTACCTCCGACTCGGTATGTCGAGGATCGGCAATCGGGGGTTTCTCCCATTTCCTCTTAAGTCTGCATTTTGGACCTCCTCCGATGTGATTTCCCTTTATAATGTTTTTTTGCCCATTTTAGGGGATTTTGCCTCTTTTGCAAAGAACCAAGGGCATCTTCTTTCTGCGATAACTTCTGCATCCTAAGTCCATTGTTGCCCATTCAAGTTGCAGTAGATTCAGAAGGAAAAGATCTTTGCAATGGGGATATTTCCAGGAACTTCCTTGGACTTTCATTTTCCTCTGTGAGGAACACTTAGACTTAGGAGTCTATCCAAAATCCATTTTGGATCACCAGGGGTTCCAAGCCAAACTTCTATAGAGTCAGAAAAATCTTAATTCTTTGATGGAAGAAAATCAAATTTATTCTAAGAGAGCTACTCTACTGCAATTATGAGGAAAACAACAACATGTAATGCTAAATCACACCATATCCAATTAACCATTTAAACAACTATGATAAGTAGAAATACTAAATCAACACTAACCTAATGCTGCTATCTAAGTTACAGAAGTAAAGAGCATCAAACCATACTAATGTGTGAGTAAGAAAACTAAACTAAATCTGTTTTCACTTTTTTGGTTTTCTTTGGTAAAATCAAGCATGCAATTTAATTGTTCTTGTGGTTGTGACAGGGGGATGGAAGGTGGTTGAGGATGACTAAAGGTTTAGGGAGTGTTTGGATGGTGTGGAAGGGTCCTAGGAGGCTTTTTGTGACTTCCTAGAGGTTCCCCATAAATTCGGCCTCAAAACAAGCGGTTTCAGGAAAACCTACAGGATGTACTAGAAACCTACAGGATGATCTGGTAGGAATCACAAGAAACCTACAAGATACAACCGAGAGCTATTTGTGAGGTGTTGGGAGGCTTGGAAAAGGTGTGTGATGAGTGGGATATGATGTTAGAAGGTCTAAGAACACTCATGAGTCAATATCCAAGAGAAGAGATGGCTAGATTCACTCAATGTGCCTAGGGGAATTTTAATAAAAAAGGACAAAAAAAACTAGTGAGGGTGATGATAGAACAAGAGATGGTTGAGGTGGATGAGGTGGAAGACGGATGCTAGCGATGAAGTCTATACCTCCTCCTGAAGTACCTATAATGCTTAAAACATGTTTGTCTTCCAAGAATTATGCAACAAGATACATTCTCATAAACTAAAAAAGCATGAATCAATTGCCCATATTATGCATGAAGAAAGTGTTGAAGGGAATGAGAACATGAGCGCGATCTTATTGTAGAAAGAGAGTGATGGAAAAAGATGACAATGCAATGAACCAAGTACTGAATCAAGATAAAAAACTCCAAAGCTTATGCAAGAACTAGAAATCTGTGTTTTTGGGGTTGCTGAAGGGTCTCTTCCTCAAGTCATGGTCCCAGAGGGAGGAGGTAAGGCCGAGACACTCACTGACAACCTTACGCTGATGTTTTTCTCCTTGCTAACCTGCTAATTGAAAGAAGACACAAATGGAAGAAAACTAAAATACAACCGATCTACTCTAAACTGTTGTAATGGAAATGCAGCTACTTAAGCAAATGAACAATTAAACCATGAATCTATGCTAGCATACATGTACAATAAAGAGGAGCCTTGGTTTCTAGGGTTGGGCCCTAACCCAAGATCTTCAACCCTCTGAGTTAGCTCAGTGTTGGCTCAAAACAAAACTCATTTTTATTATCAAAACCATGGATTACATAAAAAATTGTCACAAGTCTTGCAACTCGAAAATAGAGTAGAGTTTTACAATAAAAAATCTGAATCTTACTGAGGTCCTATGCCTCTCTACTTATACATCTGAAGTCTCCAACGACTTCCTTAAAATTAAGGAGGCTCGGCTCCCAAACTCGAGATAAACTGGTGCTTTGTCTTTCACTTGCTCGACTGCCTTCTAATCCTCATGATTTGGTTGTTTGCACTCCAAGCTGATAGAGGAATATTGGAATGGAGGGGTAGTAAATGAGGAGGAATTACCTCTTATAATTCCTCTACCTTGTCCCATTCGAGTTTTGACCAAGGTCTTTGCCAAAATTCCTTGCTTTTATCCTTTAATCCTGCATTAAATGCACATTAGACCACAAAGCAAAATATCCAACTCTAACTCATCTCATAAACAAAATATAATGAAAAGTATGCAATAAGTTGTGAGAATAGTTGGTTTGAATAAGTTAGGAGGTGAATTAAGGCCCATATAATTACCCAATGATGAGGCTCATCATCACCCCCCACTGAAAGTGTTGCTCATCCTCTGAGCAACTTAGTAACTGTCCATGTCCTTCATGGATCTGGTAGCCTCTCTGACATTCCATGCCTCTGTTGTGGTCTCTTCTTCTTGTTCATAGAAGCCTGCTTTCTTTTCTACTTCTTCCCATTGCCTCTTTTCCTCTTCTTCTTTTCTCCCTTCTAACATCCCTAGGAGTAGTGGTGGACTAAGTTTTAGGCCTATCCAATTGACCTTCAACCTTTGCATTGATTGCTTATACATAGGTGTCCTATTGAGTGCCTCTCCCAACCTTTGAGGGGAGTAGTATTCTTTGATCTTCAAGCTGTGTGGTAGTGTGTTCTATCTCCTCAGGTAGGCATCTATACTATCATCTCCTAGCAGCCTAAACATATCCTCAAAATGTGAAATTGCTTTCTCCTGGGCAGCAAGATATCTAGATTCCAGCTGAGGATCATTTTCAATCATATTGTGGGGGTTTATTAGGGCCATGGGATTTAATTGTTCAGCTCTGATGAAAAGAGGTTCATTTTGCTCTCTGGCCAATATTCTTTTCATCTATGTAGCGCTTCAATCCTCATTGTTCATCCACGATGCCAAAGCCATTAATTGTAGGTCTCCTAGCTTGGCATTAGGATCCCAAACATTCATGTCTGCGAGGGCCATGTTGTGTAAGTAGAACTCACCCATTTTGGCCCTATCCTCTAGTGTACTTTGATCAGAAAGATAAATAAACTGTGTGTAGCCCTGAAATGGCATGGTGCCCCTTTGTGCTAGTGTTTTAATCTGCAACAATTGTTCTTTGAGGTAAAGAGCATAGGATTTAGTTGCCATCCTACATTGGATGGCCTCCAAGGAGAGGCTGGCCATACATGCTAGTTGGTTATCCCTTTCCTGCAGTTGTCCCCTCAGCCATGCATTTTCCCTCTCAAGTTGATCTCTCATTATTGCTTCTTTGTCCCTTAAGCCACTTAGCTCTTTGCCCATTTCTTTGAGCTTCTCTTCCACGTGCCCAATGTCTTCCACCCCTTTTGACTTGGTGATTTGCATCCATCAGTGGGTTCTGGCTCTCTCCTTCTCAAGTTCGAAAAACAATGGGATGGAAAATTTTTGAGGTATCACCTTGCCTCCTTTAATAAATCGGTAGTATGAGTCTAGGTTAGGTTGGGGACTTGGTTCCTTTGTTTTAGGGTCTTCCTCTTTTGTTTCTCGCTGCTCCCCTACCTTGGTTTCCAGTTTTTGTGCTTCCTGTAGTTTTTACAGAGTATCATGTAGGACTATTTTTGCTTCCTGTAGGTATTGCTATGGATCGTGTAGGATGGCCTTACCCTTTAAGGAAGTTGATCTGGTACTAGGCTTCCTTACATAGGTGATTGGTGACTTAGAGGAAGGCATTTTGTCTCTTGGTGTAGGAGAATCTTCAATCTCAATAGGGATTTTTGTTGATATTTGTGGCTTCCCTTGTTTGATTCTTGTGCTCTTTCTTGTTTTGAAATGTAGAGGGGTTTGCCTCCTCCTTTTCCCTTTTTGCTTGACTGGGCTGCTGAGAGCAGTGAGGGCAGCTGCTGCCTCCCTCTCAGGGGCCTCTAGAGACACCCTAGGTGGCTCCTCCTTGTGTTATTCCCCTTCTGTTTCAATGCCTTCTTCCTCTATGTTTTTCTTATCTTCTTCCTCTTGATGTTCTTTCCCATCTCCATCAGTTTCTTCCTTAGTTTCCTCCTCTATTTCAACATCATCCTCCTTCTCTTCTCCCTCTTATTCCTCTGCTTCATCATGTTCCTCTGTATTAGTTTTTTCTTCATCCATATCATCCCCATCTATCTTTGTATCTTCTTCTTCTTGTTTTGCCTCCTCCTCATTGACAGAAAGACTAACATCATAGGTGAGGGTTTTGATGTCATCCTCTGCTGGCAAGTCTCTGAAGACTGGCCATGTTATAGGGGTCCTGAGGTTTTGGAGGGCATCCTCAATGAGGATCCTGATCAACCCATGGTGAGCCAATTGTTGGGAATTCCCTTCCTTTACCATGTTGCTGGAGTCTATGAGTGATTTCATCAAAAAATAGGGTATGCTGAGTCTTTGACTAACTAGTGTCTCTACCACAAATCTTGATTCTTCAAGGATCCTAAAGTGGTAAGCCATAAACAACACTGTATCTACCCTCACATGAGATATATTTAATGAGTTGGTAACCTACCTCACTCCATGGGCATGGCACACTGTACCTCCTTACTCCATTTTTATCCTCTGTGGGTTCTTCACCTTCTAAAAAGAATTTCTTTCTTGCCACCTGACTGTCTTTGTCTTCTTTTCTCCATGGAATTCCTAAGGGAAGTGTTGTGACCCTACTAATGTGCTCTAGGGTGAGATCTATAGTGAGCCCTCTAACTATAGCAGTGGCATGGATTTTGCTGTGTGGGGTGAGGGAATGAGCAAATTCTTGAGCTACCTTATCATCATACCCTATGAATTTTTTGAAAAACCCCATCTAGTTGTGTCTTGTAAAGATTTCAAGCACTTGGGGGTGGTGTTGTATCCTCATAGTGTTTGTGGGTTCTCTCCTATTAAACCCTCCTGTCATCTTGCTAGTGAGGCTTGAGGAGAAAATGAGAGGTTTGACACAAAATTTTTAAATTCAAGAGGAAAATAATGTTTACTGTGTATGTAATTTACCTCTTACAATTGCTAACTCCACTATATTATACATGATTTCTAGTTCATTTGCTTGTAAATGGGGATGAATTTTTAGATTATACCTCCTTATAATAGTGGCATTGGAAAATTCCCATAATATCGCCTCTTAAACTCTTCTCTGCCTATCCTGTAGATTGCCTCTGTGTATCCTATACACTGCACCTGTAGGAATTCCTGTGCATGCTCTTGTCGAAATTCTCTTGCATAAGGATGGATCCTTGCTTCCGGTGGGTGGCCAAAGTTATGAGAGCGACTTGAGTGAGGGAGTTTTGAGGAGGTGGAATGCATGAATGCATGAAAACGATGTTTTATTTCCCTTTATGGTGTTTCGGGGTGAGGTGGTGCACTGGCAGCAGAGGTACATTGCCATTTTTGGACCGTTGGTCCCCAATACCACCTCATCATTTCCTCTTCTCGTAATCAGCGCCCACCTCGTAGATCCGTAGTTACCCACCTCTTGTCCTACTCCTCCTCTGTCTTGAGTTGACTGTAGCCACGTGTGAGAGGACACCCGGTTTTGCATGTGATGATTAAACGGAGGTGGCCAAGTTAACTAGCCACCTTTTCACTTATAAACCATCTCGTAGCCCTTACAACTTTTGATCAAATGATGCATATGAGTGAGTGAGCGGGATACTTACCTGTGGTCTCGATGCCATGCTGCAGTGGTTGAAGATCAAAGGTGCTGCGTTGTTGATTTGCTGCATGGTCATTCTTCTTTCTCATCTTGCTGTCTGCTGATGGTTTCTTAGCTTTTGCAAGTGTCTGTGACTGAAGATTTGATGTTGTTGCTATTGTGGAGCTCCTGGATCATCCTAGTGAAGACCTGTAGCTGATGATTGACATTCTGTGGGATAGGCTGCTACATAATTTCCTACAAGATGTCCTATAGCTGCTTCTCCCTTAGAATTTCTTAATCATGTTGCTTGCTGGGGCTGTGAGGATGGTGCAATGAATGGAAAGAGGGAATAGGAGTGTGTGTGGAACAAGGGACATTCAGGGAATGCTCTTAGTCTCCTCTGTTTTTCCTTTCTTTTTCTTTTTTCATAACTGGCAGAAACTGATCTCTTTTTGTTTTGGATGGTGATTGTAGGGATGGTGATAATGGATGGAGTGAGGTGTTAGATCATGTCTAAGATGAATTTTAGGGACCTACCAACCCTACCATTCACCCTCGGATTGCTTCGTGTAGGTTTTCTGGGCCATTGTAATTCTGACAGGATCATCCTGTAGGTTTTCAAGGGATTCTGTAGGAATACAAGGGATCCTGTAGAAAACACAGTCTACACATAAATTGAAGTAGTGGAGTGGAAAAAAATAGAAATGATGGAGTGAAGCATGGTAAGGAGTGGAGGGGATGGATATGTGTGAGGCAGGGTTCCCTTTGGATCCTCTTTTTGCTTCTTGACTACCTTTCTCTCGCCCACCTGCAAATAATAATTATATCTTTTTCTCTCTTTTTTTTTTGTTTTTTGAAAAACACCTAGGCTGCCTCAGAGAGGTTTCAACCCTAGATGTTTTCCCTGGCCGCCTCAAGGAAGGTTTTCACCCAGGGACCTTCTTATTCTTCTTTCTATTTTTTCTCATCCTTGGGCCGCCTCATGAGGTTTTCAACCCAACAATGGGACTGAGGCGCCTCATGGAGGTTTTCACCTGAGTCCTTTTTTCTTTTATTTTTTCTTAGTGACCTGATGAGGGAGGATCTGGAACTTGCTCCACCATCATCACTGTTTTATTGATATTGTCAATGAACTCTTGCTTTGATAAAGGCCTTTTGTACATTTTCAATCGGCGTCCATTAACAAGCAATGGAATGGCTTCTTCATCTATAGTTTTGATTTGCACTGAACCATTATCATGGCATCTCTCCACCACATAAGGTCCAAGCCATCTTGTCCTTAGCTTTCCCTTGAAGTCTTTATACCTAGAATCATATAACAATGCCTAATCGCCCTCTTGGAATTGCTTCTCCTTAATATGTTTATCATGCCAGATATTCCTCTGAAGCTAAACTATATTTATATGTAGGAGGGCCCGCATTCTGAATTCCTCCAAGCCATTCAATTGGAACAATCTTTCTTTTTGTGCATGACTGAGATCCAAATCTAGTTGGGCTGCCATCCTTAATGTGTTATATTCAAACTCAATGGACAACAAAGCCTTTTTCCTATAGACCAACTCATAGGGTGTAAATCCAGTGGTGGTCTTCCATGTTGTATTATAGGCCCAAGTGGCCTCAACTAGTCTCTCTACCCAATCCTTTATGCCGCTGCTCACTACCTGGGTTAAGATGCTTTGCAGTGCCCCGTTGGTCACGTCCACTTGCCCATTAGCTTGTGGATGATAGGGAGTCGAGATCCTATGCTTGATTTTGTGATGGTTGAGAAATTCTTCAATCAAGTTGGAGGTAAACTGGCTGCCTTGGTCTGTGACTAGCTCTCTAGGGTACCAAAATTTGTAGAATACATTTTCCCTTAGGAACTCAGCCACCTTCTCCTCTGTTGTTGCCTTAGTTTCCTTGGTTTCAGCCCACTTAGTCAAATAATCAGTGCACACAATAATGTACTGTTTTTGCTTTGAAGGAGGGTTGATAGGCCCAATGAAGTCTATGCCCCACTTGTCAAATGGCTCGAAAGTCACTTGAGGCTATAGGGGAATTTCATCTCTTGGAGTGGGCTTTCCCATTCTTTGGCACTAGCTAATTTACTTTTTCACATCATGATGAAGAGTGGGCCAGTAATATCCTGCTTGTAACACTTTGAATGTTTTCCTCTTTGCTACCAAGTGACCTCCACAAGGCCCATCATGACAGGTCAGAAGGATGTCAAAAACTTCCTCTTCCCTTACACACCTTCACAAGATTTGATCTGGGATAAGTTTGAAAAGATTGCCCCCAATCCAGGTGAAGGGGGTGCTCTTCCTGACTATGTTGCTCTTTTCTTCGGAGGGAAATTTTGGTGGGAATTTTGCTGATACTAAATAGTTTTCTATATCAGCAAACCATGGAGAGAGAACTGAAATAGCAAACAAGTGCTCGTCTGGTAACTGGTCATCCACCATTCCTTCTTCACCTGCAGGTAGATTCACCCTAGACAAAAAATCTGCAGCAACATTTTCTTTGCCAGGCTTATCAACAATGGTTAAATCAAACTACTATAATAAAATCAACCACCTTATAATTCGAGCATTCACATATGGTTTGTTCATTAAATATTTGATTGCAACATGGTCAGTATGCACAAATGTTTAATAACCTATAATGTAATGTCTAAATTTGTTTAATGAATGCACAACAGCCAGGAGTTCATTTTCGGTCACTGTATAATTTAGCTCAGCCATTGACAAGTTCTTACTGATAAAATAGATGGCATAGGACAGTTTCTCCTCTACCTGACCTAAGGTTTCTCCTATGGCTTTGTGTGAGGCATCAACATGAATATGAAAAGTGAGGGCTCAGTTTGGGCCTCAGAGAATTGATGCAGTGGTTATCTTACCCTTTAGAATGTCTAAGGCCTCTTGACAACTTTTTGACCATATAAACTCAGAATCTTTGGCCAACAACTCAAATAAAGGAGATGCCAACTTGCTGAAGTCCTTTATGAACCTTCGGTATTATCTGGCTAACCCCAAGAAAATCCTGAAATATTTTTGCTTTTATGGAGGTGGGACCCTTTGGATGATTGCTATTTTGTTCGGGTCCACCTGTAGTCCTTGCTGAGATATTGAATGACGTAGCACGGTCCCTTCAGTCATTAAGAATTCACATTTTTTCGAACTAAGAGAATTTCATTTCAATGCATTTGTGCAATACTTTGCCTAGGTTAGTCAGGGCTTCTTGGAAATCACAACCATAAGTTGTAAATCGTCGATATAAATTTCCACCACATCATGTACTAATTCGACGAAAATACTCAAGATTGCTCTTTGGAAAGTGGCAGGAGCATTGCATAGACCAAAAGGAAGGACCCTATAGGCAAAAGTACCCCAAGGATAGGTGAATGTGGTCTTATCCTGGTCTTCTGGGCAGATTTGGATTTGGTTGTACCCACCTATGTTACTTGGGAGCGGGAGTGGAAACGGGAGCGGGAGCGACCATTTTTAAAAGCTCCCGGTTTGGGAGTGAATCCTGGAGTGATTTTCTAAAAATATATATATTTTTTATATTTTTTAATTTTTGATACATATATGTCAACAAAAACATGTAGAATGATGAATTAGACATAAAAAAACATAGATTGATCATTAAACCATATCACATCAATCATCTAGAAATTATAATCGTCATCAACCATGTCCACAAGTTAGTAAAATACATATTACAACAGCAACATATTGAGTCTCGTGAATCATGATTCATCAAATTCAATCTTTAAATTTCAACTTCAAGCTTTCAAAATTGAAAATTCAATATATAGCATTTATCATCATTGATCACCAAAGTTGTACTTGTAAGCTAAGTTTAACCATTACAAGAAGCAATATCTTAGATATTTCCAAGTCCTAACTTCTAACTGTTAACATGAAATGAAATGTTATAAAATGAAACATGAATAATGAAATGAAATGAAACAACTTTAGTCTTTCACGAAGCATCATATTCATAATTCACAATCATTACCAATGAGTTATAATTGCCAAGCCCCAACTTCAAACTTCAAATTTTCATTGTCACAGTGATATATTGTTTACAAAAAATATCATTATGATATGAAAGAGTCAAGAGTCAAGAGTCAAGGACTCAAAACTCAACAGTTATGAAAACTAAAGTCCAATAGAAACTAAAAAAGACAAGTAAACTATAAATGATAAATCTACATGTGGCCGTTGCCACGAGAGTCTCCAGGAGTATAAGCAGGTCGTGGTGGTCTTCTAGGAGTCTCCCGCACAGACCGACGACCAGAACTAGAACCTCCACGTGAGGGTGTAGATGGAGGTGGCGACAACAAAGGAACAAGACTAGGATTCAGAGCTCGAGCACTGCTACCAATAGATGGTGGAGGTGGAGGTGGCATGGCTGCTACAGCTGCTTCATCTTCATCCCTTATAAGTTCCTCTTCCAGTTCTTCAAGATGTACAATGCCATCCTCCAAATTGTCATCCTCTGGGTGCTTGTCCCAAATTTTAAATGTGGAATCCTCATAAGCCCGCTCACAGTAAAGACTCAACAACCTCAAGTTGTAGTGCACATAAACCAAGCTTTCTGCTCGGTTTTCATTGAGTCTGTTTCTTTTCACATTATGTATGTAGCTATAGGTGCTCCAACACCTCTTTGCAGAAGAAGTATTTACAACCTGTGAAACAACTTTTTTTGCCAATTTTGTCAAAGGTCCATGGCCGCCATATGTTTCCCACCATGTGAGAGAATCAAATCTATCTCTGTCGTCCATTGCATGGAAGTTACCGTACAAACCAGTGCCACTGAAGTATTTGCCTATTTCAAGGCGCACAACTGCACATTCCTCCCTGTCAGGTATCAACTTTTCCAATGCTTGCAAATATCCACTAGTTACCTCTAGATCTAAATGGGGTTTGGTCCTAATCCCACCCCCTAGTGCAGGTTGGCCCAACCAAGATGTAGAGTAGTATTTTGGTGTAAGGATATACGCCAAGCAATGTAGTGGAAGATTAAGTTTATTCCACCGTTCACACATAAAATCATGAATCAGTTTGTACAAGTCGGGATCTCCGTTATGAACAATATCTTTTATTTGCCCCAACATGGTATCCATCTGCTCATACACCTCGCCAATCACTGGTTTGTCTGTATCTGCAAACTGAATCATGTGATAAATGGGCTTGGTGAAATCCAATACATGCTTCACACTTGTCCAAAACTGACCATCAAGAGCGGCCTCCTCCACCAGTTCAAAAACTCGCCTGTCAGCTGCATTTGTAGCCCTTTCCTTTAATACCTGCTAATTTGGACTTGATACCATGCTAGCCAATGACTCTCTTACCTTCAAAAGGTGCCTGAAGGTGAGGTAATAGCTAGCAAATCTGGTATTGCTATGATTTGTAATAAATTTTATCATTTGTTTGCCTTTCTTGTACAAATCACCAATCCATTTGTATTGTGCATTTTTGTTCTTGACAATATCATGCATCGGAAGGTTCAATGTGTGAACCAAACATCCAGACCAAAATATGTTGGGGTATTTATCCTCAATAATTGCTCCCGCTGCCTTACAATTAGTAGCATTATCAATGATGACTTGGATGACATTGTATGGCCCAAAAAGGTCAATTGTTTCAAGTAATGCTTCTGCAATGTTGATGGCGGTCCTGAACTTGTCTGAGTAATCATGTACAGTTAGAAAGATGGCACCACTAACAGACACAGCAAGAACACTTATCAACGGCTTGCCTTTTACATTTGTCCATCCATCAGATACAATTGACACCCCATGGTCAGTCCAAGAACTTGTCATTCTATTCAAAGAAAGTGATATTTTTGCTTTTTCATGATCAAGTCCAATGGTTCTTGCCTTGTCATACCCAGGGCTCTTGTATCCTTTAGAGGCATCATTTACGGCAGAAACCATTTCGTGCCAATAAGGTGAGCGAAGAACATTGAATGGTATCCCACATGCATAGAGAAACATGTAAACCTTTGAATACACATCATTCCTACACCCCTCATCAAGGAACTCTGATATGGTTCTACGCCTCAAAGATGATGACCCTGCATATCCACTGCCTTGGGAGGATGCTGAAGGATTTCTTTGTGATTGTGAGCTTGGTTCAAAGAAACCCCTTGATTTTTTTGATTTGTATTGGGCTTCCTCCTCTTCCCTTATGTATTTGGCTCTATCCGTCGCTGACACCGTTGGACAAGTTTTGATTCCTATTTGTTTGTCTCCATCCCATGGCCTTTTCCCGCAGAGGTGTTTTCTGGCATGGGTGTATGAACCTGTGTAATTATTGTTGCAATGGGGCCAATGAAATTTAGTGGTTCCACCCCCTCTCCTTGTTTCAGCCCTGTTAACATATTTCCACAATGGGGTTTGGTCTTGTTTAGTTTTTTGAGGGTCATGTTCACCCTCCTCCAGCTCCTCCTCACCGGGGTTTTCATCAATTCGGCTTTCTCCAGCTTCTTCATCCCCCTCTTCAGTTTGGCCCCTCCATTTCCTACTCTCCAGCACCATAATAACCATAAAAGGGACCAAGAAGAGGAAAATGCCAAGAAAATATAGCCAGGTCCATGGTGTTTGATGTTTGTAGGGTTTTGAATCTGCAATTTAATTTATTGGGATTAATTAATTTAATTTAAATTCATGATTTTTAAACTAAATAAACTAAATTAAATTAACTAAATTACTACCTAACTAAATTAAACTAACTAAACTAACTAAATTACTAAGTTACTTACCTCTTTACAGGCTTGGTCCTCGCTCCTTGGCGCTTGCTCCTCGCTTCTCCTCACTCCTTTGTTCTTGCTCTCCAAGAAACTCAACTCAATGAAGTGATAATGAATTTTTTTTAGGCCCATTGGGTTTTTAAAACAATTTT
>APFE030782336.1:38653-83735 GCA_000404065.3 Pinus taeda
AGCCGGACCGCTCCCGGCGTTGCCCGAAACGCTCTCGGAGCGATCGCTCCCAGGGTTAAAATTTCACTTCGAGAGCGATGAGAGCGATCGCTCCCTACAACGCTCTCGAAAATGGTAAAGAGCACAAATTTTTTTATTGGGAGCGCGCTCCCGACCCGCTCCTGCCTGGAGCGTGGATTGCGAGCGGGTTCGGGGGCGGGGGGGGGGGCGTTCCCCCGCAACATAGGTACCCACTAAATCCATCTAGGAAAGAAAAAAAATTCTTCCTTGCCAGGCCATCTAGCGCTTGGTCAATGAAGGGTAGGGGAAAATGATCATTCTTTGTGGCTTTGTTCAACTCCCAGTAATCGACACAAATTCTCCACTTACCATTTTTCTTGGGAACTAGCACTAAAGGAGAGACCCACTCACTATCGGAGATAGGGTAAATGAATTCTACATCTAGCAGTTTTTGCAGTAATTCTTTGACTATATCTTTATGAGTTGGATTCATTCTCCTTTGTGGTTTCCGGATCGACTTGCAACCTTTTTTGATGTATCTGTGGTGAATACACACTGAGGGGTGTACTCCCTTCATTTCCTTGTAACTCCAAGCAAAGGCTTCTAGGTTTTCTCTCAACATGTTGCATAGCTTTTCCTCTTTGAGAGCAGAAAGAGATGGATTAATTTTCAAGATTTTCACTGGGCCGAATTCTATGGTTTTGACACAGAGTAGGTTGGAATCGGCCAAGCATAAGTCAATTGGATGATTGTTCTAGGTTTCCCTTACTTCTTCTAATGGTAACGAACCAAGAGTTGAACTTTGGAGCAAGTGTTCAATTAAGTCATCCTCATATTGTTGTCCTCCTCCTATGGTTGCTTCTAAAGCATAAAGTTGGGCGGAATAAACCTCATCTTCTTCCTCCTCCTCCAACCATAAAGGTAAATCATGCTCTAGATAAGGTTGAGCAGGAGGGTATATGACTAACTGTTTGGACATATGCCCATTCTTGATGGTCATATTCCCAGCTCTGTAGCTAATGTAAGCATCGGCTATGGCCAACCATGGCCACCCAAGGATGAGAGGGTAACCAGTAAGCTTAGCCTTAGGCTGGAGAACTAGAAAATCTGCAGGGTACTCCCAGGAGTCAATGGAGACCATGGCCATAGCCTCCCAAGGATGAGAGGGTAACCAGTAAGCTTAGCCTTAGGTTGGAGAACTAGAAAATCTGCAGGGTACTCTAAGGAGTCAATGGAGACCATTACATCCTCCACAATTTCCTCAGGGGTGATTGTGGAATGGTCTGCAAGTTGTAGAACTGTTGTAGTCTTCCTCAACGACCCTTGGAGGTTGAGCTTGAGCAGGGTGTCCTTGGTCATCACATTAATGGCAACCCCAAGATCGATTAGAGTGCATGGGACGATGGTGCCATTGATGTGCACATTTACTACAGGGCTTCCAGGGTCCAAATATTCTAGACATATTATCTACCCCGGCATTAAGTCGGGCAACTACCCAATGAAATTAATGGTAGGGGAATCCCTTTTTCTTTTTCCTGGATGCTTGAAGAACTTCTCCTTAATCAACTTATTGTAAATGGTTATCGCCTAGAGAAGGGGGATCTTTATACAGATTTTTCAATTCTCCCAGAAGTTCAGTTTCTTCTGGGGTGGGCTAGAGTGGTTGGGCTAATCTCTCAAGAAAAGGTGGATTTAATTTAAGGTTGATTTCCTCTCTTTCTTCCTCAAACTCCCTATGTGGAGAGGGAGGTTGGTTATCCAGGAGAATTCTCCCAGATCTTAGGTTGATCTCCTGGGTTTCTATAGCATAAGCCAAGTATAATGTCTCTCCATTGTATACTTGTTGAGCCTGCTTATTGTTCGGGTTTGGATTTAGCTGGGAAGGCATTTGGGATTGCTTGGGTGGAGCAGAGTGTAGGAGTTGTGATTGGGTAGGTGGTGGAGGCAATAGAGCTGGAGCATTGTTGTATTAGGGCCTCCACTGAGGTTGTGGCGGAGCGTAAAGTTGAAATGGCTGGCTGGCTGACTGAGAATGATACTGAGATGCATATGACCAAGGAGGGGGTGTAGACCAGGAAGGATGAGCAGGGGGTCCCCAGGAAGGTATAGCTGTGGTTTGGTTGGGGTTGTAATATGCATGGGATGACCCTTGCATACCCTGCTAGTATGGTCTAGGCCTAGGAGGTCTCCTTTGGTTGATGTAGCAAAGCTGCTCAATGACCCCTTCAGCTCCTTGATATACAACTTTGAGTTCGGGTAAAGAAGGACACTTGTCTGTGGAGTGGTTTTCTTCACAGACCGAACAAATTTCAATATAGTTCAATGGACATTTGTTCCTAGGATGCCTCCTGGTGCATCTAGGACAAAAGATGGCCAAGGCTCTCTCTACTTCCTCTTGCTTCCTTTTGATATTAATGGTGTCCAATTGCAAGGAAAGGGTTTGCAGTGTCTCACTTTTGAAATCTTCTAGCACATTTCCAATTTAACCCTTGATGGATGAGTTGGAAGATGATGTACTGGCCATAGGTTGACTACTACCCTTTTTCTTGGCTGCCCTAGAATGGTTTCTAAAGGTAGTCTTATTATCCTCATAGGGTAATTGGTAGATATCTCCTCCTACTAACAAATGTAAGGTATTGAGAAGATCTTCCCTTACTCCTCTAAGTAGGACTAGCTTTAGTGATTTAGCATCAAGTGTGCACCTGGCCCTTTTGTAACTGAGCTGGAATATTTCTTCGTAGTCTTCTAAGGATTTATCCTGGCCCATGGTCATCCTGAAAATTTCTTCTTTAGTATCCTTTGACCTACAGTAGTCTCAATATTTGTTGTTAAAAGATTGATGCCTCTGAGCCCAAGTTGTGATGCTATCTCCAGGTAAACCCATGAACTAGCGCAATGCTGCATCCTTGAGGGTAGATGGAAACACTTTTAACTTTTGCTCATCATCTGTATAGTCATAAGTTTGGCATATAACAACAAAGTCAAATAAGAAAGTGTTAGGGTCCTCTGTGGTCAAGCCATGGAAATGAGGTAGGGCAGAGGGGCTTATATTCTTCATCTTGATGTCCCCATTGGTTTCCCTGATGGGGAAGGCACCCTCAACTCTCTCTTTATTCCCTCTCATTTCGGTTTTTAGCCATTGGTTCAGTAGGAATGGGTTCGTCTTTTTCTTCTTCTTCCCTGTAGTTTCTTCAAATATGTCAGGTTGCTCACTTAAAGGTTCCTCCAGTTCAAAACCACCAAAGAAGAGAAAAGGTTGGCTATTGGATGCAGTGGGGGTAATTGGCAAGAATTTCCCTAAATTGTCCCTATTTCTACGAGGCATGAAAGAAAATGTTTTTGGGTTGACTTTTATAAGATTTTTTAACGCTGGAAAGTACTTTGCATAAATGAAATTGTTGATTGAATGAAAATTATTGACAAAAAAACTACTTGCTGAATTGAAATTCTACTTGCAGAATGGAAAGGAAAGCAGATAATGACAATTGAAAGAAAGGAAGCTACTAGATTACTTTTGCATAAATAAACTAATGGCAGAAAATTGGAGACTAGAAATAGAAGAAAAGAAAACAGTAATCACATTCTACTCAAACACATCCCCGATAACGGTGCCAAAAAGTGATGAGAGCCAGTATTGCAGCAAGGATGCTGCAACTCCTGGGCTACTAGATTTACTTATCAACCCAGGGTTCGTACAAACTTGGAGGTGACAGTGTTATATGCACAAGTAAAAGTGAAGGTCCTACCTGTTTTCACTGTTCATCCGGCGAGAGACCCCAAGGGTTCAAAGCCAGACTTCTATAGAGTCAAAAGAAGCTTGATTCTTTGATGGAAGAAGAGAAAATTTATTCTAAGAGAGCTACTCTACTGCAGTTATGAAGAAAACAACAACATGTAATGCTAAATCCATTTAAAGAACTATGCTAAGTAGAATTGCTAAATCAACACTAACCTAATGCTACTATCTAAGTTATAGAAGTAAAGAGCATAAAACCATACTAATGTGTGAGTAAGAAAATTAAACTAAATTTGTTTTCACTTTTTTGGTTTTCTTTGGTAAAATCAAACATGCAATTTAATCGTTCTTGTGGATGTGACAGGTGGATGGAAGGTGGTTGAGGATGTCTAGAAGGTTTAGGGAGTGGTTGGATGGTGAGGAAGGGTCCCAGGAGGCTTTTTGTGACTTCCTAGAGGTTCCCCATCAATTCGGCCTCAAAACAGGCCGTTTCAGGAAAACCTACAAGATGTACTAGAAACCTACAGGATGATCCTGCAGGAATCACACGAAACCTACAGGTCATAGCCGAGAGCTAATTATGAGGTGTTGGAGGTGTTAGGAGGCTTGGAAAGGGTGTGCGATGAGTGGGATAGGGTGTTAGAAGGTCTAGGAACACTCATGAGTCAATATCCAAGAGAAGAGATGGCTAGATTCACTCAATGTGTCTAGGGGGATTTCAATAAAAAAGGACAAAAAAAGCTAGTGAGGGTGATGGTGGAACAAGAGATGGTTGAGGTGGATGAAGTGGAAGATGGATGTTGGTGATGAAGTCTAGACCTCCTCCTGAAGTACTTGCAATGTTTAAAACGTGTGTGTCTTCCAATAATTATGCAACAAGATACATTCTCATAAACTAGAAAAGCATGAATCAATTTCCCATTTATGCACGAAGAAAGCGCCGAAGGGAATGAGAACATGAGTGAGATCTTATTGTAGAAAGAGAGTGATGGAAAAAGATAACAATGCAATGAACCAAGTACTGAATCAAGATAACAAACTCCAAAGCTCATGCAAGAACTAGAAATCTGTGTTTCTGGGGTTGCTGAAGGGTCTCTTCCTCAAGTCATGGTCCCAGAGGGAGGATGTGAGGCCGAGACATCTACTGACAACCTTACGGTCATATTTTTCTCCTTGCTAACCTGCTAATTGAAAGAAGGCACAAATGGAAGCAAACTAAAATACAACCAATCTACTCTACACTGCTGTAATGGAAATGAATCTACTTAAAAAAATGAACAATTAAACCATGAATCTATGCTAGCATACATATACAATAAAGAGGAGCTTTGACTGCTAGGATTAGGCCCTAACCCAAGAGCTTCAGTGCTCTGAGTAAGCTTATTGCTGGCTCAAAACAAAACTCATTCTTATTATCAAAACCATGGATTACATAAAAAACTGTCACAAGTCTTGCAGCTCGAAAATAGAGTAGAGTTTTACAATAATAAATCTGAATTCTATTGAGGTCCTAGGCCTCTCTACTTATACATATGAAGTCTCCAATGACTTCCTTAAAATTAGGGAGGCTCGGCTCCCAAACTCGAGATAAACTGGTGCTTTGTCTTTTACTTGCTCGACTACCTTCTAGTCCTCATGATTTGGTTGTTTGCACTTTGAGTTGATGGAGGAATATTCGAATGGAGGGGCAGTAAATGAGGAGGATTTACCTCCCATAATTCCTCTCCCTTGCCCCATTTGAGTTTTGACCAAGGTCTTTGCCAAAATTCTTTGTTTTTATCCTTTAATCTTGCATTAAATTCACATTAGACCACAAAGCAAAATATCCAACTCTAACTCATCTCATAAACAAAATATAATGAAAAGTATGCAATAAGTTGTGAGAATAGCTGGTTTGACTAAGCTAAGAGGTGAATTAAGGCCCATATAATTACCCAATGATGAGCCTCATCACAACTTTTGCTGGAGAATCCTTCGAGTCAGAAGCCTCTTCCTTGCCCTTCTTTCAGGGGCATTGAGTGGCGAAATGTCCTAATTCACCACACCTAAAGTATATGACCTTGGTTATATCCCTTTTCTTCCTTTTCTGTTGCCCATGTTGTCCCGATGATGCGAAAGAAGCATCCTCCTCCACATCCTTCTTGACCCGGGCTCCTTTGTCACTACTTCCTACCTTGGAAAGCTTCCTGATATCTTCTTATCAAAGTGCTGCCCACATTTCCTCCCAACTCGGGAGAGAAGGTTTGCCCAAGATACTCTGGAAAAATGTCTCCCAGTCTTTGGTGACTGCATTCAGGGCAATCCTGACCATGAACTCAAGCTCTAGTGTAGACCCCATGGAAGTCAATTGGTATCGAATCCCTTGCAGCCTGAGAAGGAAGGAATCGATCTCTTCTCCCTTCTGCACCTGGTACTGTCTCCGCTGATTCTCCAATAGCATCTTCCATTGAACGGAAGTCCCCTGGTACAAGTGGTCAACGTCTCCCACATCACCCTTGTTGTTTCCTTCTCAACAATGTGTGGGACCACATGATCTTTGACCCTGTCTAGAATCATGCATTTAGCCTTCACTTTAGCCTCCTCATATTTCTTGAGAGGATCAACATCGACTGGTACAACCACCACTTTCAAGGCATAATCCTTGATGCAATTCTTGTCCAAGATTGCAAAGATCCTCGCCTTCCAAATGACAAAGTTGGATGCTCCATCCAATCTATCCTGATCCCTCAGTCCATTGACTGCCATCTCTGCTCAACAAGTGTAGAATAGGTTCTCTTCTCCCTCTCTTATTGTTACTCTAGCAAGACTCGGATTTGGATTTCTTCGGTGCTAGAAATCCTCTAAGGAACAAGTTCTTTCCAGAGTCCCTCTGAGTTATGATTTCCTTCACAGAAATCCTCCCGCCAAATGTCAAATCACTCCTCTCCAATCCTCCTTTGTTGCTACTCAGCAACCCGGATCTAGATTTATTTGGCTAGAAATTTGTTAAGGCAATGACTCCCTCTACCTCAGCTTCATCTCCACAGACATTGTTCTGCAACAACAATAACAGTGTCCCACCAACACAACAGATAGAAATTTTCACTACTCCGACATCCTCGACAACTGAAGAATCTGAGCTCCTCTGGCTCTGTGCAATCATTGTGTGAGCTAGATAAATTCCTCCTAGCCACTGCGTCACTCCTTCCTGGTCCATAAAGATGACGTGGTTCTACATGAGCCTAATCTGCACCTCTATGCTTCTGCGTTGGCCCAGAAAGTTGACGCAATCATTGCATGGGCTCCTCCCAGCTACTGCGTCACCCTCTCCTAGCTCAGTATGCTGATGCAGGCACTGCATGAGCCTCTACGTCACCCTTCCTCAGTGTTCTCTGTTTTTGGAACAACGTTGTCACTCAGGACAACTGCCTCTATGCAATAGATTTGTTGGAGCTCCCGACTGATGCCTTCAATATCCTATGATCTGCAATGCTCTGATACCATGTGAAAATTTCTAAATCTACACATCAAAAATCCTACTGCAATCATTGGTTTATCATCTCCTACTTGTTATTACATTCAACAAGTTATTTAATTTATAAACAGTGATGAAAAACACTACTGCAGACTACATTGACATACATATCATAAACTGAAATAGATACGAGAGAAACACACAATGGACATCGTTATTTTTGGACAAACGTCCTTGGAAAAAACCAGTGTGGGAATACTGGTGCAACATATAGAGGGTTTGTATTATTAAGAGAGTAGAATTCGAGTACAATAGGTTGCCTCTCAGATAAGCTAACCTTTCAGAGAAATATCGGCAACAAGAAATACATACGAGGGTTTACCTTGTTCTCTAAGTCACAACTGATCCATTGAATGATTGACTCCGGCAAGCACTGCAAAAATCCCAACACAATCTGCTCTGTGTGGGCCAATGTCTTGCCTCTGGGAGACTGCGTCACTTCTCTGCTGGATCGACATTCTCTCAGGAACTTCGACTTCAGCCCTCCCGACTCAGAACATCGATCTCCCAACAAAATCTCAAACTTTCGACGATTATCTCGCACTGTCATTGCAAGAACCCTCTTGGCCTACGTCAAATCTATGTGAGCCCCTTCCTGAGCTATGTAGGCCTATGCGCTACCTCTTTGCATGGTACTCGTTGGCTCAGAAATCCCTTCCAATCCAAATCTCCGCTATTTCCCCTATCATGGCTACTAAGATCACCTATTTGACTTTCTCAACAAACCTCACCCCAGAAAAATCGAATTGACTGATCACTTAGGTGTATCTCCAACTGACTCGCAAGCCTCCTCTTATACTTTTCCTTGTTGATGAATCAACGACCAAGATTAAGTCCCTAATCAACAACAAAGATTAAAATAGACTTGATCCACATCACTTAGTAGTTTCTCACCCATATTCTTATTAATACCCATTAATATTTTTATTTTCCTAAGTTTAGACTTAGGAACCCATTAAAAATATTAATTATTTTAATAACTCCTCATCTAGGTGGAATTTCTCCAAAAGATTTCTGGGTCTTGGAGATCTCATGTGTTCTAGCCTCTCCAAAAAATTTTGGAGCTAGAGCACATCCCATGCTACCCAAAATCAACACTATTTCCTTTAATATCCTTTCATAAGCCCATCCAGATACTAGTTCATAAATAAGAAATGAACACTTAAATCATAATTACCTTTGTGATGGTCTTTCATCATGACATCTTCCTGTAGGTATCAACGTCCAGCGTACATGTTGACACATCTCCAAAAGACATGTAATTTAAGGGTCTCTATCTTTTCAGAGTCTTCATATATTTCTAGGAGAAATCATAGTCAAATCTTCTTGGTCTTTCGGATATTGACTGCCTTTTCCATTGTTACTTATTCCACGATCTCTTCCTTTCTTTCTTCACATATTTCATTCCCAAGAACTTCCAATTATATTTCCTCAATTATAGTCAGTTACCTCATATTCCATATGAGGACATATTATGTTGATTTCATCTAGTATATATGTCATCTATGCATTCCTGCATCCTGGGAGGAGATCCTTTCTCTGATCATGCTTCTCAAGATAGAACATTGATCCATGTTGACTACAACCATATGACATGACTTCTATAATATCACCTGTGAGCATACATACCTCATCTTTCCTTTGGGTCATCCAAACTTCCTCTGAATGAAGGAGCTTCATTCCATTGACTCGCTTCCTTCTTATGTCATCATGCCATCATCCCATGAATTCCACAAGTTGGAATTCTTGATGAAACACTCGCCTCTCATGATTGGTGAACCTTACAATGAAGATTCCATTAGAGAATCTGACAGATCTTGCATATCCTATCATGTAGATGTTATCTTAATGACTAATGTATGATGAGTCTTGTCCTAGATGACTTCTTCCTTTTTCCATAAGTATCTTTTTGATGAGGTTTTCAAGAGCTATACCCTGCATAGCTATAAAAAAATTCCCAAACATCTTTCATGTTATCTATGTCATGAGCTCTTTATATCTAATGCTTCTACCATGATGTCATTCTCTAATATGATGCATCCTATCTTATTTACAAAGCTTCCTATCTATAATTGACACAACAAAAGAATACATTTTAGTGAAGGAGATTATCTCAGTCATAGTATAGATCTCTCACTTCCTCCTTCTTAGGCTTCTTTATTTCAGGTTCTTCCATTTCTTCGATAATATGAGATTCTTCCTTGTTTCTCTTGTTATTGTCCCTTTTTAGTTTAGGACAATCTCTTCTATATCTCCCATATTCTTGACATCCATAGTAATGCACCTTAGCCATGCTCTTCCTTTTCTTTTGAGGACCAAATTTTCCAAACTTTCCTTCTGCTTTTGTCATAGCAGCATATGCTTGATGTTGCTCATTTGATCCCACATCAATTTTTGCCTTCAGTATGGTTTCTTCGATCTTGCATAATGACCATAGATCTTGGAACCGGGTGGCTTCTTTATTTCCATAAATGCTTGAAGTGAAGTTTCCCCATTCCTCTAGTAGTGCATTCAATACTACAATGGTCATTTCTTTGACATACATTATTTCACCCAGATCTTGAAGTTGATCTTTTATTTCTGAAATCCTCGTAAAGTATGAGGCTAATCCTTCTTCCCTTGAGATCTTCAATTTGCAAAGTTCTTGTCTTAGAGAGATAAATCCTCTTGGAGAACGCTGACTTCATCTTCTAGAATAATCTCTTTGTTTTAGGCCGACTTGATGAGGGCTAGTGACAAGGTCTTCGAGGATGAATTTACATAGACAAGTATGACTCTTAACAATGTGTAACATGTCTTCATTCTATGACAATCACTCTTTAGACTTTTATGACTAGATGACAAAATTCACAAGGGTTCTCAATGGGAGCCTATACTAAACAAAAAATCTTGCTCATGAAGCCTGTGATGCAAGAATTACAATAATTTTATTTTTCTTCTTTACATCTCTTACATAAAATCATAGTTACATGTCATTATGAAGATTGAACCTAGTTACACTTTTCAACATTATGGACACAAAACATAGACTTTCCTACAAATTGACTGTGGTAAATCCAAGCTTCCAAAATGAAAATGATCCTCAATGCTAGATCTCTCTTGTCCATTTTTATGTGATCGTCTTTAACAGACACTTGCACCCATCTTGGAGAACAATTTGCTATATGTTCCTTGAATTTTTGCTGAGGCAAGATTCATGATTCACAGTGCACAAAGGGTTCTGTGAAATGATATGAATAACAAATTGGAAGATTCCAACAACATTAAAAACCTCTCCTTGTAATTTATCTCTATTAAGTCAATGGTTAATATGTGGAAAACCCTCCATGGGAAAATGATCACGCAGGAAAAAAAGTTGCATGCATTAACAATTGATGTTAAGGACATGGATGAGCATTTCAAGCTTGATAAAGATTGTAGATAGATTTCAGTGATTTATGCAAGGAGGCAAGAATCAAGAGGGACTTGACAATTCCATACAACACTCAACAGTTTCCCTCTTAATCAAAAGACAAGTAGAAGATCTAGATCACAACCAAGAAGGGCTTGATCAGTAAGATGAAACCTAGTCACAAACTCTCAGAACCTACAAGTGGGTATGTGTTTAACCTATTTGGAGGAGAAATTAGTTGGATAAGCAACAAATAGTTTGTAGTGGCACTCTCAACTATAAAAGTTGAATACATGGTAGCCACTCATGCAAGCAAGGAAGCAGTATAGTTATAGATATCATGTTCAACTATTGAACTGATATAATGAGCTATGAAGATAGATTGTGACATCCAAAGTGCAATCTTTCGAGTAAAGAACCAAATGTGCCATTCTAAGACAAAGCATATTGATGTTTAGTATCATTTTGTGAGAGATGATTGGAGAAAAGAAGGCATTGCTAGTGAAGGTGGACACTTTGAAGAAGGCTCTAAATTTATTAACAAAATTTTTCAGAATTGATAATTTCTCTTGGTGTAGAGAAATGATGGGCATTGTCCCCTGGATTGTTGATCATGTACTACTGTGACCCCTTGCATGCAAAAAAATAACAAGTGGAAGAATGTTGGGTATGTGTTATATTCTTTTCATGACTATATTCATGCATTGTATGTTGCGTCGAGCATAGTTGGAGGGGAGAGGGGTAATGCCCTCGAAGAAATTTTCTTTGGGCAATTTTTTTAATTTGTTTTTGGCACATAATTTTCGCTTTTAGCGGTTTTGTGATGCCTAGTGGCTTAACCCATGGTTTTGTATTTTCGATTAAGGAACTCCAATTGTATTATAATCCATGGTAAATGGTGTTATTTTTTCTAGCATCAGATGTGTACTAACCAGGAAATTTTGTGGAGAGGTTAGAATACATGAGATCTCTAAAACTCATAAATAATTTTTGGAAATTCCACCTAAAAGTGTCTCAATTATATTATTAACCAAATTTTAAATATTTCCTAAGTTTAAACTAAGGGAATATGGTTAATTAATCAGTATTAATCAAGATAAGGCGCGAATCATCTAGAAACTCACACGGATCGACCCATAAATGATCCTAGCCATTGATTAAGCTTTAATTTTGGTCGTTGGTGCTCCAATGGTGGATTATAAAAGAAAGTCTATGTGGTGATGGAAATCATCCAGTGCAGATACTTAGTTGCACAAACAATTTGATTTTCTCAATAGCAGTAGGGAAACAAAGAAGATAGAGCCAAAGGGTGAGTAGCAAGAGAGCAACAACATTCCGGGAAAAAGTTTTTAGTTCCTGAAAGAGCTGAAGGAAGGAAGGCCAAAATCTTCAGAGGGCCAGCGTAGGGACTGCAAAGAGGTTGACACACACCTGGGGAAGCTATTTCAGAGGCAAAAAATCGTTGTGGGGTGAGATAAAATTCTCACAATATTTTTGCCAGTGTTTTCTTCAGATTAGATTGCCAGCTAGGCATCTAATTATTGTACTTAGGTTTGTTGTTGAGCATCAATAATAAAACCCTCATATGTTGCACCAGTTTTCCCAAGTTGGCTTTTTCCAGAGACAATTGTCCAAAATAACTATCAATTTTATTGTGTGTGTGCTAGAATTTCTCAGTGTCCAATATTTTATTTTCTGCAGTGTTTGTATGGTGAAAATTATAGCTGTGATTTTATTCGTTATTTGTCGTAGTAAATAAACTACATAGTTAATTTCTAAGTTAGAAGAATAATCTCTAATCGCTGCAATAGACATAATTTTCACATGGTATCAGAGTTTAATTGATTAACCAGGAAGCTCAGAAGCAAAAAAAGGAATTTCGTTGTTCAAAGGGAGCAACATATTGAAATTCTAAGAGAAACTACAAAGAGCCCAGTTCAGGCAGTTCGAGTTGCTGGGGAAACAATTCGATTTTTTCAGTTGAGAGGAGGTAGGAAAATCGAATTGCCCGGTTAGTGATTCCAACAGTCAAAGGGAGTAGTTGCAGGTCAGTTTTTTGCTGAGAAAACACTAGTTGGACGCATAAAAGTTTTCCTACAGAATTCGCGTCAGGAGGCAAAGAGAAATAGCACACTAAATTTGTTCCAGTTTCGCCGTGGACAAAAGTAACATTCATGAGACCTCATATTTGTCTTCCAAATTGGAAGACGAATTTGCTTGCTTAGCAGGATCAACATCACAAAGAGTTTGGTACATAGACAATGGAGCTTCATCTCATATGACATGGGTTAGAGAATATTTATCTAGCTACAAAGAGGAGCAGATAGATTTCCAGATTACTATGGGAAATCGAACGAAATGTACTACAACAAGGAGAAGTACCATAGATTTTCAGGGGGAGTCAGGGGCAAGCACCAATGCTTCAGATGTATTGCATGTGCCAGGCTTGGGCATGGACCTGATTTTAGTATCCCAGTTACAAGATAAATGGTATGATGTTCACTTTGTAGGGAGGAAAGTGTATGTCAAGCACTTGATCTAGAAGAAAGTAAGACAAATTGGAGTTCGAAGTAACAAGTTGTACTGATTACAAATCGATTATCCAATGGAACTGATAGGCAACAACAGTAGCAGTGGGAAGGATATGAATGAATTATGGCACAGAAGAATGGGACATCTACATCATGGAGCACTCTAGATGCCCAAGGAGGCTGTAACAAGGGTTCCTAAACTAGGGACTGAACACAATGATGTGTGCAGAGGGTGCGTACTTGGGAAGTATGCTAAGGCGACATTTCCTAGAAGTGACAACAGAGTTGATGGTGTGTTATGACTTATACACTCAGATATTTGTGGCCCAATGTCCATTAGATCTCTCAACGATGCTGAGTATTTTGTCACCTTTATTGATGATCATTCTAGGAAAACCCGAATCTACTTTTTGAAGACCAAGGATGAGGTATTCAATCGTTTTAGAGAGTTTAAAGCTCTTGTGGAGAATGCGATAGGGAAGAAGATCAAGGTGCTTTGCTCATATAATGGTGGAGACTATATTGATAAAGACTTCACAGATTTATGTGTGAAGGCATCAAGGGATAATAGACAACTGCATACAATCCACAACAGAATGGTGTAACAGAGCAGAAAACGGAACCATTGTTGAAGCTACAAAGGCTATATTATATGACCAGGATCTACTCAGTTTTTTGTGGGAAAATGCATGTAACACGACAATGTATATTCAAAATAGGACTCCTGATAGAGCATTGGGGAAGAAAACGCCAGAAGGAGTCTTCATGGGGAAAAAGCTAGAAGTTAGCCACCTCAAAATTTTTGGCAGTGTTGCTTATTGTCATGTGCTAGATGATAAAAGGACCAAACTGGATTAGACAACAAAGAAAGAGTTTTTTGTTGGGTATAATGAAACCTCAAAGGCGTTAAGAATCTACATTCCTAACAGTAGGAAGATAGTAGTAAGATGAGGCGTGAAGTTCATGGAGGACTGAACTTTCAAGAGGTCTCGAGAGATACCTGCCAGTGATCAGAATTAGTTAGCAAAAGCTCCTTTAGTCCAGCAACAGGGGCTGCCACAAGAGCAGCCAATGGGACAAGCAGGAGGATAGTCTCAAGGGTCATGTACTTTGACCAGTACCAGTGTTTCTTTAGGGGCTATAAATCCATGGAGTTCTCAACAGATGGAGCAACAAAGACGGGATGAGGAGGAGATGGCAAAACATCCCATGACTAGTGGTCGAGCCAGAAAAGAGGTTCGTCATACATTAAGGGATGCAAAGGAGTTTATTCGGACTCCTAGGAGGAGCAAGAGACAATGCAAACAACTTGACAGATACCAAGCATTGGTAGCTCAGGCTATAAAAACTTCTAGTTTTCAAAAAGTCGCACAACATCAGGTGTGGATAGATGCCATGGTAGAAGAGTATAGCTCTGTCATGACGAATGATGTTTGGGAGGTTAGTGCAAAGACCAGAAGACAGATCAGTTGTAGGTTCGAAATGGATCTACAAGATCAAATATGCGGCAAATGACAGTGTGGAAAGGTACAAGGCTAGGTTCGTAGCAAAAGGGTATGCACAAAAGGAAGGGATATATTATGAGGAAATCCTCGCCCTAGTTACCATATACACTTCCATCTGATCGTATCTCTAGCAACTCAGATGGGATGGCATATTCACTAGATGGATGTTGAGACAACCTTCTTGAACAACGTGATAGAGGATGAAGTGTACATAGAACAACCAAAGGGCCTTGAGGCCTAGGAGAGGCACACACATTTGTGAAAAATGAAAAAGGCTCTATACAGGCTCTAGCAGGCTCCTAGGGCATGGTATGGTAGAATTGACACCTACTTGCAGCAGACGGGGTTCAAGAGTGACATAGATCCCAACCTTTACTATTTGATGGTAGAAGATGAGTCCCTCATTCTAATTTTGTATGGGGATGATCTATTCTTGACACGATCATTAGGGCTAGTAGAGGATTGCAAGAGGAACCTGATAGCCGAATTTGACATGAAGGATTTGGGATTGATGCACTATTTCCTAGGATTGGAGGTGTGGCAGAATGATGGGGAGATCTTCCTTGGGCAAGGAAGACACGCCACCGATATTCTGAAGAGGTTCATAATGTAGGATCGCAGACCCATGTCCACACCCATGATTACCAATTGGAAGAAGACAGATGCATCAGATGACAAGGATGTCAACCCCACCTTGTATAGACAACTCATTGGGTCTCTCATGTATCTGGTCAATACTAGGCCAAACATTTGTTTCGCAATCAATACCTTTAGTTAGTTCATGGTGAAATCGAAAAGGGTTCATTGGGTAGCAGCAAGGCATATTTTGAGATACATTCAATGCGCGGTTGAGTATGGGTTGAAATATACTCGAGAGGATGACGTCAGACTTTGTGGGTACACAAACGCAGATTGGGTAGGCAGTTCAGTGGATAGGAAAAGTACCTTCGGGTACTGTGTTAGTGTTAGATCAGGGATGGTTTCTTGGTGTAGCAGGAAGCAGAAGTCAATAGCACTGAGCTTTGCAAAAGCAAAGTATATGGCAACTAGCACAGCTACGTGGGAAACTATATGGCTTCGGAAGCTGCTAGTAATCTTGTTCATACAGAGGATGGAGGCGACCAATGTCTATTGTGATAATCAAAGTTTCATAAATCTCTATGAGAATCCAATATTTCATGATAGGTCGAAGCACATCGTTATTCGATGTTACTTATCAGAGATTGTGTACAACAAGGAGCAGTCCAGTGATAATATGTTCCCACAAAAGAGCAGGTTGCAGATATACACACTAAAGCTCTAGTGAGCTTTAAGTTCGTCTATTTTAGAGCACAAATGGGTATGGTGGAGAACCTGTTTCAGAAGCAGGGATAGGCTATTTTGGATGTTGCAGTTGCAACAACAATAGATAAAGAGGGAGTTATAGTGTAGATCAACAGTAGCACAGATGTAATGTACATTAGAGTTGTGCAGTGGTTGGTGGGAAGTAGCAGCCAGGCATCAACAACGTGATAGGAAATGATACAAAGACAGGGTGTTGCTACAAGGGGAAACAACACTAGAACACATTCCTCACTAAGAGGGAGTGTTAGTTTTTGTAGCATCAAATGTATTCTAGCCACAAAATTTTGTGGAGAGGCTAGAATACATGAGATCTCCAAAACCCAGAAACCATTTTTGGAAATTCTACATAGAAGTGTCCCAATTAAATTATTAACCAATTTTTAAATATTTCTTAAGTCTAAACTTAGGGAATATGGTTAATTAATCAATATTATTGAGATAAGGCGTGAATCATCTAGAAACTCACACGGATCAATGCATAAATGATCCTAGCCATTGATTACGTTTTAATCTTGGTCGTTGGTGCTCCAACTGTGGATTATAAAATAAATTCAATGTGGTGATGGAGATCATCCAATGAAGATACTCAGTTGCCCAGGCAATTCGATTTTCTTTGTAGCAGTAGCTCAACAGAGAAGATAGAGCCAGAGGGTGAGTAGCAGGTGGAGCAGGAGAAAAACAACATTCTAGGAGAAATTTTCAGTCCCGGAAGAGTCGAAGGAAGGAACGCCGAAATCTTCAGAGGGCCAATGTAGGGATTGCACAGACGCTGACACAAGCCTCTCATGCAGAGGTTGGAGAAGCTATTTTGGAGGCATAAAATATCTATGGGGTCAGAGGAAATTCTCACAATATTTTTGCCAATATTTTCTTCAAATTAGACTGTTAGTTGTGAATCTAAATTATTATACTTAGATTTGTTGTTGAATAATAATAAAACCCTCATCTGTTGCATCGGTTTTCCCAAGTTAGGTTTTTCCAGGGGCAATTGCCCAAAATGATTGTGTCAATATTATTTTGTGTGCTAGAATTTCTTAGTTTCCAGTGTTTTATTTTCTGCAGTATTTGTATGGTGAAAATTGCAGTTGTGATTTTATTTGTTATTTGCTATAGTAAATAAACTGCAGAATTAATTTCTAAGTTAGAAGAATAATCTCCAGTAGCTGCAATAGACAGAATTTTCACAAATGGGTCGGTGGTTTATGGATGTAAGGGATATATGAATTATTTTGCAATATTCTAAACATGAAATACTAAAAAAAAATCTAGTTTTCTTGGTTTGGGTTTCCAGGGTAAAATCACTATGTTATTGTGTGCGTTTTCCATTCCATCTTTTTTGTTTTATTAACAATTTGTTTGTGGCAATTAACTAAATAGGGTTAATGTTGATTTGTGGTAACATCGGATGTGCTCTAAGCCTCAAATTTTGCGGGGAGGCTTGGGCACATGCATTCCAAAGAACCCAGAAACTATTTTGGGAAATTTCACCTGAAGACAATTATATTAAATTAATTAATATTTTTAATGGGGTTCCTAAGTCTAAACTTAGGAAAATTAAAATGTTATTTGGGTATTAATCTAATTGTGGGTGAAACTTCTAGAAAAAGATGAAGATCAAGTCAAAATGATCTGAGCCTTTGATTAGGAGTTAATCTAGGCTATTGGTTGTCCAATAGGAAGATATAAGAAGGGGATTGTGGGTCATTTGGAAGAGACACCGAGAGAGATCAACATATCGAATTTCTGAAGTGAGAAGATCTCACGAGGAAATTCAATTGAGGAGATTTCTTACAGTTGAGGAGTTGAGGAGTAGGGATAGTATCTGGAGAGAGAGATTTTCACAATTGGAGAATCAT
Organism: Pinus taeda; assembly: GCA_000404065.3. Taxonomy (NCBI): domain Eukaryota; kingdom Viridiplantae; phylum Streptophyta; class Pinopsida; order Pinales; family Pinaceae; genus Pinus; species Pinus taeda. The sequence goes on from APFE030782336.1 coordinate 56,531, forward strand.
CAACAGAGAGAGGCAGAGAGTAATCCACAGTGGTAGCGTTGAGCCAGAGGGGTTGGCGCAGAGTCACGCAGAGGCAGTGTAGAAGCGAAGAGGGAGTCCAAAATTTGTAGAAGGAATTCGAGTTTTAGAAGCCAGGAGCTGGGAAGCAGAAATCAAATCTCCTAAGCAGCAAGTCGATCAACCAGAGGATTGATGTTGTCCCTAGAGAGATGACATTGGGCTGACACAGATACTGCGCAAAGGCATCCAGAAAAGTCGGGGGCAATCAATCTGGGGCTGGATCAGCCAGGATTTCTAGTGATAGTGTGAGGTGACCTCACAATTATTTCTGCCAGTATTTCTCTCTGTAACTGAATAACCCTGTGAGGTATTCAAAGATGTATTCAGAATTTGCTACTGCTTAATAATATTAAACCTTAATAACCGCTACACCGGTTTTCCCACATTAGGTTTTTCCAGGGACATTTGTCCAAAAATAACGATGTCCTATGTGTTTGTATTTCCTTGCTCAGTTTCTATAGTTTTAAAATCATATTTAATAACTTTAGTAATTTTATTCAATATTTCAAGAAGAAATCTGAAATAAGTTTGTAATGTAATTTACAATCTAGGTGAAGTAAATTCAGCTAGTTGAAGTAGGATTCCTGAGATTGTTAAATCTAGGAATTTTCACATGGTACCAGAGTTGTTTGATGTGAAACAGGAAGAGCAGATCTAGCACTGAAGCAAGGGCCAACTTGCTGCAGGGAGTAGCAGTGCAAATCCCCTGAGGGATTGCACAATTCAAGCCAAGAGGGCTATATTTTCAAGGTTGTCTCTCTCTGAGTGAGTTGACAGAGAGGTAACACTGTTGGATCGAGAATTTACTGAGGCAAAGGGAGCCACACAAAGCCTCAACACAAATCTAGAGGGACATAGTTTTCTACAAGTTGAGTGCTAGGTAGAAAAGCCGCTGGAAGAAGGAAGCAGATCGCATAGTGAGGGAATACTTTCTCAGTGATTTCATGCCAAGGAAATTATTATTTCTCATCTGTTGGGCATTAAAGGAGCATTAGACTTACTAGCTCCATCAGGTAGTAATAGAAACTACACAGTAGGGAGAAGAGGGAGTTGTTCGACAGTTTTCAGAGGATATGGAAACCAGTAGCTTAAGGGATCAGGGCAGGTTGGATGAAGCTTCCAACTATGTCATATCGAAGGCTAGAATGTCTTTCTTTCTAGATGAGCATGCCCTCAAGACGTACGTCGATAGTGTGGTAGTTGAACCTACGGATGCAGATTCGCTAAAAAAGTACAAGGTTGAGATGGCAAAGGCCAAGAGGATGATCCTAGATGGAGTCAAGGATACCGTGGTGTGCCACGTTGCTAGCAGAGAAACTACTAAAGAGGTGTGGGATGCCTTGGCCAAATTGTATCAGGGATATTCCGAAAAACAAAAGATGTTTCTAGAATAGAAGCTGAGATCTACTTAGATGTAGAAGGGAGAATGTGTGAATCCATTCCTCACAAAGTTGAGGGAAACCCGTGATGAGCTGTCGGTTGCAGGGCATACACCTCAGGATTCAAAGTTAGTGAGACTGGCCCTAACTTCTATCTTGGATGAATGGCAAGTCTTTGTCCAAAGTATCCTGGGTAGAGCAACATTACCTAATTGGTATGAGATGTGGGTAGCTCTAAAATAAGAGGATTTGAGGAGAGACCTGGTCAAGGTCAAACTTGACAGAAGTAACAACAACAGTGAGTTGAAGACCAAGGAGGAGGAGGATAACACAGCCATTACATCAAAGGGGCAACAGGGGCAATAGAGACGAAAGAAGGACGTCTCTAAGGTGAAGTGTTTTAGATGTGGCGAGATGGGCCACTATGCATCCCAGTGTCCTTTGAAGAAAAAAGTACAAGGATGAGAAGCACAATCCTAAGGTTGCAACTGCGAAGGTTGAATAGGGGGAGTTCACCATGACAATCGAGATACCTCCAAGAGGGAGGTGGGTTTGTTTGGAGTTGTAGCTTGAAAGAGCTACAGATGTGCATGATCCTTGAGAAGTCCACCTCTTGGATCAATACATTACTATGGGAGCCCAGATCAGTAGTAGTAGGATTGACTAGTGTCGGTTGATGCCAAGGAGTGTTGAGGAGACAGTAGCAGTGGCTAGGAGCGCCAGAGATTAAACAACACAAAGCAGAGTTGACAGTAGTGTAGATGGAACATAACGAAGATCTGCAACAACGTGGTAGATTCAAAGGGTCAACATAGAGACTAGCAGTGGTTAGTTCCAACATTCACGTGGTATCATACTGATAACAGTTGGTTCAGTAAATTTGGATGTTTTTTCGTCGTTGGGCAGCATCTGAGTTGCAATACGGATGCAGTGTTAGCAGTGGCAGTGCTAGTAGCATAACAGATGCAACATTTGAGAGGGAGTTGTAGTACAAATGTAGCATTGGCAGAGGTAGTGTCAAATGCAAAAGTACAATTGCAGTAGCAACGCAGTAGTTGGTGGACAACATGTCAGACATCAACAACGCAGAGAACGATGCTTCAAAGTCAGAGTAGTATGCAACAACAATATATTGCTAGAGCACATTCCTCTCTAAGGGGGAGTGTTGATTTGGGGTAGCATCGGATGTGCTCTAAGCCTCAAATTTTGTAGGGAGGCTTGGGCACATGCATTCCAAAGAACCGATAAACCGTTTTGGGAAATTCTACCCAAAGATGATTATATTAAAATAATTAATATTTTTAATGGGTTTCCTAAGTCTAAACTTAGGAAAAATAAAACATTTAATGAGTATTAATCTAATTGTGGGTGAAACTTCTAAAAAAAGACGGAGATCAAGTTCAAACAATCTAAGCCTTTGGTTAGGAGTTAATATAGGTCATTGGTTGTCCAACAGAAAGATATAAGAAGGGGCTTGAGGGTCATTTGGAAGAGACACTGATAGAGATCAAGAGATCGAATTTCTAAAGTGAGAAGTTCTCAGGAGGAAATTCGATTGAGGAGATTTCTTGCAGTTGAGGGGCAATGATAACATCCAGAGAGAGATTTTCTCAGTTGGAGAATCATCAGCAGAGAGAGGCAGAGAGTAATACAACAGTGGCAGTGCTGAGCCAAAAAGGATGATGCAGAGTCACGCAGAGGCAACACAGAAGCCAAGAGGTAGTTTCAAAATTTGCAGAGGGAATTCGAGTTTCAGAAGTCGGGAGTTGGGGTGTGAGATCGGGAGGCAAAAATCAAATCTCCTAGGCAGTAAATCAACCAGCCAGATGATTTATGTTGTCCCCAGAGAGCTTGATGTTGGGTTAACGCAAATATTGTGCAAAGTAATCCAGAAAATTTGGGGGCAATCAGTCTAGCACTGGATCAACCAGAATTTTTAGTGATAGTGTGAGGTAACCTTACAATTATTTCTGCCAATATTTCTCTCTGTAACTAAATAACCTTGTGAAGTATTCGAAAATTGCTACTGCTTAACAATATTAAACCCTCAGAGCTGCTGCATCGGTTTTCCCGAATTGGGTTTTTCTGGGGACATTTTTCCAAAAGTAACAGTGTCCTATGTGTTTGTATTTCCTTGCTCAGTTTCTATGTTTCAGAATCATATTTAATTTGGTGTAAGCTGCTTAAGTAATTTGCTTCAATATTTCAAGAAGAAATCTGAAATAAGTTTGTAATGTAATTTACAATCTAGGTGAAGTAGATTCCACTGGTTGCATTCGGATTCCTAATATTGTTAGATCTAGGAATTTTCACAATTAACAACTACAAAATGTTAAGAAAGTCACATTCAAATGTGGAAATTGTGGAAATATCCATTCACCACCAACGCCCCTAGATTCAGGTGGACATCTGTGGCCACCTGCCTATTCCACCTAGACCTCTAGTCGGTTTCATCAATTTCCTTTATTAGAGCAACATTTAATATTTTTAGCAGTTTTTTGGGTCTTCAACTTTCGAAGCTATTTCGATAGCGGAAGCCAAAAGAACCTCATTTCAACACAGGTCATGAAGAGGTTGGGCCTACTGACCACACCACACCCGCATCTGTACACCATCAGGTGGCTTCACCAAGGATGAGATGTCCATGTCATCCAATCGCCTTCCCTACAACATCAAGCCCTTCACAGATGAGGTACTGTGTGATGTTATTCCTCTTGAAGTTTGTGATGTATTATTAGGCCAACCATACTTGTGGAAGTGTCATGTTATGTATGAATCTAGGCCTCACACGGTTATTATTTCTGTAGGAAATAAGTTAGACAGGATACTGGAGGTAGCACCGTCTACCACCATCTCTTTGATCTTTGCGAAGAAATGCAGTAAGATCATTTCCAAAATCGAGAAATTTGTCTTCCTTATGATTCGCCCTCGGAACAAGAAGAAAATTGTGGCCACATCCACAGCCTCCAGATAAGGCTCGTATGCGCCACAACAACAAATGGACAAGGTTGTGGAGGAGTACAGGGACATCTTCACCTCACCCACAGGGGTACCCCTGCACTGTCAAGTTAAGCACTCCATCGATTTGACCCTGGGTGCGTCACTACCCAACATACCGGTCTACCAATGCTTTGTTCTGGAGAATGATGAAATTAAGAGGCAGGTTTAAAAGTTGTTGTAGAAAGGGCACATTAGGCCAAGTTCATCACCATGTGGGAGCCCGATCGTGTTGGTACAGAAGAAAAAGACGACACTTGGAGATTCTGCATTGACTATCGAGCGTTGAATAATATCATTGTTCAGAATAGGTATCTAATCCCGCAAACTGATGACCTTCTGGACCAGCTCAAGGGGGCCAAATATTTCAGCAATATTGATTTGAAGTCTAGTTATCACCAGGTGCCAATCAAACCCTCTGATGTATGGAAGACTGCCCTCGAATCCAAGGAGGGCATTTTCGAATGGTTGGTCATGCCTTTCAGGTTGACGAATGCCCCCACAACTTTTATGAGGCTAATGGATGACATCTTGCGACCCTTCACCAACTCATTCGTGGTAGTGTATTTAGGCGACATATTGATCTTCAGGCAGAGTAGGGAATAACACCTACACCATATTCGGCAGGTCCTCCAAACCCTGCGACAACACAAGTTGTGTGCCAATTTGGATAAATGCACTTTTGGTATGACCCAAGTTCAATACCTAGGGTACATAATTGATGAGTGAGGTGTGCATGTGAACCCAACGTGTGAAAATTCCTGAACCAAAATTCCTACTATAGCAAACTGATGTTACTTCTCCTACTTGTTAATCCATACAAGTTATTTATTGTGTTCTACAGTGAATATTGAAGTAAATACTATTGTAGCCTTCACTTAATTAAATATTATGTGGAAACAAGAGATTGAGCAAGAAATAAAATACAACACAATGGACACTGTTATTTTTGGAATAAAGTCCCCAGAAAAATCCAATGCGGGAAAACCGGTGCAACAACTCTCAGGGTTTATTATTTTTAAGCAATAGTTTTTGAATACAACTCTGGATGCCCTCCTAACAATCCAGTTACAGAGAAATACAACTGGCAGATAAGAATTGTGAGATTACCTCACTCTACCCAGCAAATCCCGGCTATTCCGGTAGCTAAATCAACTATCCCCAGCTACAATTACGCTGCCCCTACGTAGCAACTGCATGGGCCTGTGTGGAGCTCTTTCAGGCTCTTTGTCAGCTCAACTAGGAAACATCTTTTCTTCTGGAGTAGTTTCCATCCCTCCTGGCTCAAAAATGTTAGCTCCTTTGCAAAACTGGGACTTCTGCATGGGTGACTAAGCTGCCTTTGCGTGAGCCCTTCTAGCTCAACATCAAGCTCTGTGTGGGCCCTTTTGGCTCAACATCAACCCCTCTGGTGTCTCTCTACCGCTTTCTATTATGCATCCTGGGCTCTAGAGAAGATACTCCAACCCAACTATCCTTGCCCCTCAACTGTAATAAATCTCCCCGATTTGAATTTCCTCCCGAGAACTTTTCACTTTAGAAATTCGATCTCTTGATCTCTCGAAGTGTTTTTAAATGAACCCCAAGCCTCTTTATACTTTTCTCGTTGAGACTTCAACGACTAAGATTAAAACTTGACTTGATCCGCTTTCTAGAACATTCTCACCCATATTTTGATTAATACCCATTAATACTTTAATTTTCTTAAGTTTAGACTTAGTAACCCCATTAAAAATATTAATTATTTTAATAAAATACAATCCGAGTGGAATTTTACCAAATGATTTATGGGTTCTTTAGAACTTATGTGCCTTAGCCTCTCCACCAATTTTCATGGCTAGAGCACATCCGATGCTAAAAACTAACACTCCCTCTTAGCAAGGAATGTGCTCTAGCAACAATGTCCAACTACATGTTGCTCTATCTTTGAAGCATCTCCTTTATGCACTGTTGCTACCACCAACATTGTGCCACTGCTGCTACTGTACTTCTGTCCATGACACTGCCACTACTGCATCTGTACTATAGCTCCCTCTGCATTTGCTGCTAACATTGCGACTGTTATCTCTGCACTGCGCCATTTTCCAAATCTTGCAGCTCTCAACGGAAAAGAATCCGAAAATTTTGAACTAACTTTGTTTAGCATAATACCATGTGAATGTTGGAATCTGACTACTGCTAGTCTCTGACCCTCTAAATCTGCTGCACTGCTCATAACTTCTACACTTGTGCCATCTGCACTACTGCCAACCTTGCTCTGCGCTGATCAGTCTCTGGTCTCAGGCTACTACATTTGTCTCTCCAATCAACCCACTGCATCATCTGAAACTAAGTCCATCTCACTACTGCTGAATCTTGGGCTTTCGTAGCAAGGAATTGATTCAAGAGGTGGGTTCCTCAAGGATCATGCCCACATGTAGTCCTCCCAACTACAGTTCTATATCGCACCATTTCCCTCCTAGAGATGCGTGGACACTCACGACAAACTCATCTTCGTCAATTTTTGCTGGAGCAGCCTTAGGATCATGTTTCTCATCTTTATCTTTTCACTTCAAAAGACATTGGGATGCAAAGTGGCCCATCTCGCCACATTTGAAAGGTTTCACCTTCGAAATGTCCTTCTGCTTCTGCTTCTATTATCCCTACAACTTTTGTTTTAAGTACATCTTCTGTTGTTCAAGAGAACCTTCATACAGTGAAGACAAAGCTTCCCACATTTCTCGAGCTGTATCTTTGCCTTGCAAGTGTGAGACCACATGATCTCGAACTCCATCGAGTATGAATCTCTTCGCCTTTCCCTTCTCGACCTTATATTTCTTCTTCTGATCATTGTCTGCAGGAACAACCACAACACTCACAACAGCTAAGATTTTGGTCTTCCATACGACATAATTGGAAGCTCCTTCCAACCTGTCCTGATCTTTGAGCCCATGTGATGCCATTTCACCCAAACTGTCGAATTCACTCCTCTAGTTACTACATAGCATTCCTCTGTTGCCCCACAAGTGAAAAATACAAACTTTTGGTGAGAAAAATCATTTGAGAAGAAAATTCCCCTTCTATGTGTCTTCGCTCTTTTCTGACGGATTTCTACCCCAGCAGAAACTGCGCCCTTCAAGTACTGCGCTAAGGCTTTGCATTACTCCCTCTGCCTCTACAAACCCACGAACCGGAAATCATACCTCTGTCAACTCTCTCAGAGAGAGATTTCCTCGGAATCTCTGCTTTCCCGGCAATGATTGTGCAATCCCTTCAAGGGGATTCGAATTGCTGCCAAATGCATCTATTGGCCTCTCTGCTCAGCGCTGGATCTACTCTTCCTATTTCAAAATCAATGCTTTGATACCATGTGAAAATTCTGAAACCAGAATTCCTACTACAACAAACTGATGTTACTTCTCCTACTTGCTAATCCATACAAGTTATTTATTGTGTTCTACGGTAAATATCTAAGTAAATACTACTGTAGCCTTCACTTAATTAAATATTATGCGAAAACAAGAGACTGAGCAAGAAAAAAATACAATAAAATAGACACCGTTATTTTTGGAAAAAAAGTCCCCAGAAAAACACAATGCGGGAAAACCGATGCAACAGCGCTCAAGGTTTATTATTATTAAGCAGTAGTTTTTTAATACAACTCTAGATGCCCTCCCAACAATCTAGTTACAAAGAAATGCAATTGGCAAAGAAGAATTGTGAGATTACCTCACTCTACCCAGCAAATCCCGGCTATTCCGACAGCTAAATCCACTGTCCTCGGCTACAACTACGTTGCCCCTGCGCGGTAACTGCGTGGGTCTGCTTGGAGCTCTCTGAGACTCTCCATCAACTCAACTGGGAAACGTCTTATCTTCTAGAGTAGTTTCCATCCCTTCCGGCTCAGAAAAGTTAGCTCCTTTGCAAAACTCAGACTTTTGTGTGGGTGATTGAGTTGCCTCTGCGTGAGCCCTTCTGGCTCAATGTCAACCCCTCTGGTGTCTCTCTACCTCTCTCTGCTGCGTATCCTGGGCTCTAGAGAAGATACTCCAACCCAACTATCCCTGCCCCTCAACTACAATAAATCTCCTCGATTTGAATTTCCTCCTGAGAACTTCTCACTTCAGAAATTCGATCTCTTGATCTCTCAGTATGTTTCCAAATGAACCCCAAGCCTCCTCCTTATACTTTTCTCGTTAAGACTTCAACGGTCGAGATTAAGCCTCTAATCAATGGCTACGATTAAAACTTGACTTGATCTGCTTTCTAGAACATTCTCACCCATATTTTGATTAATACCCATTCATACTTTAATTTTCCTAAGTTTAGACTTAGGAACCCCATTAAAAATATTGATTATTTTAATAAAACATAATCTGGGTGGAATTTCACCAAACGATTTTTGGGTTCTTTAGAACTTATGTGCCTTAGCCTCTCCACCAATTTTCATGGCTATAGCACATCCGATGCTACCAAAAACTAACACAACCAAGATACAAGTTATTTGAGATTGGTCAGCCCCATCAACTCTAACAGAGTTGTGTAGCTTTCTGGGTCTTGCCAATTTCTGTCACAGGTTTGTGTTGGGTTTCTCTCATATCACTTGGACTTTGAGTCAAGTCACCAAGGGCAAAGTGAATACAAAGTTCTTCTGGTCTGAATCCCAAACAAAGGCATTTGCCAAGTTGAAGCATTGCCTCCCAGTGCTCACATTACCAGACTTGCAATGACCATTTGAGATTAAGACAGATGCCTCCGACTATGTTATCGGGGCAGTTCTTACTCAACAGGGGCATCCAGTTGCATATCACAGTGAAACACTTTCAGACATAGCAAAGAGATGTATTCCATTGTGCAGGTCTACCAACAATGGAAGCATTACATTATGGGGAAGGAATGATCATCTGTTGATTTTGGGTAGCATCAAATGTGCTCTAGCCGCAAAAATTGGTGGAGAGGCTAAAGCACATGAGATCTCCAAGACCCAGAATTGGTTTGGGCAGAATCTAACCGGTTTGGGAGATATTAAAATAATTAATATTTTTAATGGAGTTCCTAAGTCTAAACTTAGGAAAAATAAAATATTAATGGGTATTAATATAAAACTGGGTTAGAATGGTTCAAAAGTCATGGATCAAGCCAAATGTAATCTTAGATCGTTGATTGAAGATTTAATCTTGGTCTTGATGGACAAACGAGAAAAGTATAAGAGGAGGCTTGAGGGTCAGTTGGAGAACACACTGATAGAGATCAAGAACTCAATTTTTTGGGGCAAGGTTTGTGGAGGAAATTGAGTGAGTAATCCGAGTTGCAGTTGAGGGCCAGTGAATACATAGCAGAGAGGCAGAGTTAGTACTAGGAGGATCAACGCAGAAGTTGAGAGAGGTTGACGCAGAGCTAGCCAGAGGCCATGCAGAGCCAGCCAGGAGCTGCGCAGAGCTAGAGAGGGCCAACGTGTGAGACACAGAGGCTCTAGAGGCTAACGCAAATCCCTGAGTGGCTAACGCTAGGCTAGAGAGACTGACGCTGGGCCAGAGAGGCTGACATAGGGCCTAGAGGCAGTGCTGGGAGATTTTTCATGGGACAGACTGGGAGCTAGAGAATCGGATAAGGTGACGTAGTCCCTATCAGAGTGACGCAGAGCAACAAAAGTTGCATTGTTGCTGTGGGATCATCCATCTGTGATTTAGCTGGAATATATGTCTCCGACTGAGAGGTACTACTATCGAGGGAATTCTCTGTTGGGTGAGCCATTTCTGGCACCCAAGTTGTATTTTGAAACTGCATAGTAATAAAACCCTCTGAATAGCTTCATTGGTTTTCCTGCATTGGGCTTTTTTGGGGACATTAGTCCAAAAACAACAGTGTCATTTGTGTGCTTGTTTTTCCTTCAGTTGATGATCTGTATGTGTTGATATTGTGCTTGTATTTATTTTCAATATTTACATGATAAATAACTTGTTAAGTAATTGAACAAGTAGGAAAAAATAAATCAGATAGTACAGGAAGAATTTCTAACGGGTTAGACTTACAAAATTCCAACATGGTATTAGAGAGTGGTTGCATATCATAGGAAAGTTGAAGGCACCAACCAACAGAAACAGTTGTCCCCAGCGACAGAAGTTATTCCTAGCAGAAAGAAGTAAGGAAGGGGTGACAAATAGGGCCCGCGTCATCAATTCGATCCAGGAGGAGGATCAGCACTGAGGTAACGAGGAGTAGACCTGACCTACGCAGTGCTCAGTCATCTTTCTCAGTCAGGAAGGATTGACGCTGTGGCTAGGAGGTGCAAATTTTTCCGATCGGGATTGCACAGAACCTAGAGGCTCAGACCTTCAGATTGCAGAGGCATAGGAGGCTGTGGATAAATTGCGGAGCAAAGTTGGAGGGGTACTGTGGTCAAAACACCTAACAGGGCAAAACCAATGAGGAGGGAGTTGTTGCCGAGGATTTCTAGCAAAGAAATCTGGATCAGTGGTGCAGTTGCACAAATGATCGAAGTGGGCATCTTGACTTTGGCAGAGGAGTTTCCAAGAGGGAAATCGAGGCTCAGAGGGAGTCAAACCGATAACTTCCAGATGGGAAGTTGAGAGACCCGAAAGAGTCGAAAGAGGAGCAACAAAATGGAAGTGAATGGGTTGAGAGTTCATGATAGATTAGATGGAGCTTCCAACTTCGTGATCTGGGAGTATAGGATCTTGTCCATTCTAGACAAGTATCGCATCAAGCACTTCGCCTTGAAAATGATAGTGATCCCAGTTGACTCGACTGAAAATGAGAAGTACAAAGAAGCAATGGCCAAGGCTAAGTGCATCATCCTTGATGGGGTCAAGGATCATGTGGTACCACATATTGCCGAGAAAGATACAATGAATGAGATGTGGGATGCCCTGAAGAAGTTGTATCAACATACTTCTGTGCAGAGGAAGATGCTTCTAGAAAATCAGTTACGGTCATACTAGATGCAGAGGGAAGAGCAGAGAGATATCTTCCTCAGGTGATTGACAGAGATTCGGGACCAATTGACTTCCATAAATGGCACGCTGGATGAGGAGATGTTGGTGAGGACCGCACTGAATGCAGTCTTAGAAGACTGGGAGGTATTTGTCCAGAGCTTACTAGGCAGGGTGAAGCTTCCGGATTGGGAAGAACTGTGGTCAGCTCTTCGTCAAGAAGAGATCGGACGACTGACCAAGGCTGGGAGTAGCAGTAAGGGGGTCAGAATCAAGAAGGAGGAAGAGGAGGATGCTGCTCTAGCATCTGCGAGAAAGCAGGAGAAATGAAAGAAAAATGACCTCTCCAATGTCAAGTGCTTCCACTGTGGGGAATTGGGTCACTATACGAACCAGTGTCCAAGGAAGAAGAGCAAGGGAGAGGCTTCTGAGACCAAGGTAGCACCAACGAGGGTGGAGAAAGAAGTGGAGACAGATGACGACTGTGCCATGAGTGCTCATACGCCACTTGAGAGGAAGTGGGGAGACATCGAGCTGTAGTCAGACAGACTACAGGTGATGAGGGGCAAGATCCTTGAGGTACCCAACCTCTAAGAAGTGGAGACAGATGATGACTGTGCCATGAGTGCTCATACGCCACTTGAGAGGAAGTGGGGAGACATCGAGCTGTAGTCAAACAGACTACATGTGATGAGGGGCAAGATCCTTGAGGTACCCAACCTCTAAGAAGTGGAGATAGATGACGACTGTGCCATGAGTGCTCATACGCCACTTGAGAGGAAGTGGGGAGACATCGAGCTGTAGTCAGATAGACTACAGATGATGAGGGCAGGATCCTTGAGGTACCCAACCTCTTGGATTATACCTTGCTACGAGAGCCCCGAAAAGAAGTAGCAGGACTGGCGAATGTTGGTAGAGACGGATGCGGATGGAGTGACAAAGGGTGCTATAATGCAGGAGTCCTGGGACAGCGTGAGCCAACAACGTGATATGCATGGAGTTGTTGCAGCAGCGCAGAGGTTAGTAGAGGGAGCACTTGTCAACGATAGAGGGAGCTTCATCATTGGGAGTGTTTCTAGCTTGACGAAGATGTCAGAGTTGGGAGGATCAGTTACTTACTTCTGAGTAACTGAGTTGTAGTGTAGAGGTTAGCAGTGGCAGTGCTATGGGCAACACGATGCAGCATGATGAGAGGGGATGCAGTGAAGATGCAGCAGTGGCAGTGGCAGGGCCATGGGCAACATCATGGATGCAGAGGGAGTTGTCGTACAGATGCAACAATGGCGGTGGCAAGGCCATGGGCAGTGGTACAGGATGCAGTAGTGCAGAGGATGTTGGGTGGGGAGACCTAGCTTCAGCATAGGGATTGATGCTAGATGATTAAGGTGATACTTAGTGAGGAGTATCACTAAAGCACGATTCTCGCTAAGAGGGAGTGTTGATTTGGGGTAGCTTCGGATGTGCTCTAACCACAAAAATTGGTGGAGAGGTTAAAGCACATGAGATCTCCAAGACCCATAAATGGTTTGGGAAGAATCTAACTGGTTTAGGAGATATTAAAATAATTAATATTTTTAATGGAGTTCCTAAGTCTAAACTTAGGAAAAAAAATATTAATGGGTATTAATATAAAACTAGTTTAGAATGGTCCAAAAGTCATGGATCAAGCGAAATCTAATCTTAGCCGTTGATTGGAGATTTAATCTCGGCCATTGATGGCCCAACGAGAAAAGTATAAGAGGAGGCTTGAGGGTTAGTTGGAGAATACACCGAGAGAGACAAGAACTCGATTTTCTGGGGTAGGGTTTGCTAAGGAAATTGAGTGAGTGACTTGAGTTATAGCTGAAGGGCAGTGAATACATAGTAGAGAGGCAGAGTTAGTACCAGGAGGATCAGCACAGAAGCTGGGAGAGGTTGACGTAGGGCCAGATAGAGGCCATGCAAAGCCAACTAGAGGCCACGTAGAGCCAGCCAGGAGCTGTGCAGAGCTAGAGAGGGCCAACGTGTGAGATGTTGAGGCTCCAGAGGCTGACGCAGAGCCCAAAGAGGCTGACATTGGGCCAGAGACACTGACGTTGGGCTAGAGAGGCTAATGTGGGGCCTAGAGGTAGCGCTGGAAGATTTTTCGTGGGGCAGACTAGGAGTTGGAGAGCCAGATAGGGTGACGCAGAGCATCAGAAGTTGCATTGTTGCTGTGGGATGGTTCATCCAATTATTTAGCCAGAATATTTGTCTCTGATTGAGAGATACTATTGCCGAGGGCATTCTCTGTTGGGTAAGCCATTTTTGGCACCCAAGATGTATTATGAAACTGCATAATAATAAAACCCTCTGAATAGTTGCAACGGTTTTCTCGCATTGGGTTTTTCCGGGGACATTACTCCAAAAACAACAGTGTCACTTGTGTGCTTGTTTTTCCTTCAGTTGATGATCTGTATGTGTTGATACTGTACTTGTATTTATTTTCAGTATTTACATGGTAAATAACTTGTTAAGTAATTGAACGAGTAGGAAGAAATAAATAAGATAGCACAGGAAGAATTTCTAACGGGTTAGACTTAGAAATTCCAACATCATCCATGCAAACCACTGACCCCTGTAGTTCATACAGACACTAAGGAAAGTTGCAGAACGATCACCATCAGAAATGGTCCACATATCTACAACAGTTCCATTTGAACATCAAGTACAAGAAGGGAAACACCAATAATATTGCAAACTGTCTCAGTCGACCACCGGTTATGGTGCCGACAATTGTGCTCAACTCGTGGACATGAAACTTCAGAGTGGCCGCATCTTTACAAGAGTGATCCAAAATTCGACAACACATACCAAATGTTCCTCGAACGCAAACAAGTTCTAGATTTTCACCTCTAGGGCCCATTGTTATGCCACTTGGGACACCTCTGTGTTCCTTCAAGCGAGCGTTCCAAGATGATTTGGGAGGCGCACTACAGTCGGGTCGCTGGGCATTTCGGAGTAGAGAAAACAATGGCAGTATTGTAGAAGTATTTTTATTGGTCGCACCTTCAACACAATGTTGGTAGTACATCAGATCCTGTATTGCCTGCGCCATTTCCAAATCGAAAATCAAGAAGAATTACCTATATACTCCTTTGCCTACTCCTAGTCGACCTTGGGAATCCATCTCCATGGATTGCATGTCGGGCCTCCCTTCTACTAAGCATGGAAATGACTACGTTTTCATGGTCATTGATTGATTCTCTAAGATGGCCATTTTGGCAGCCTATAAGAAGAGTATCACAACATAATCCACTGCTAAGCTCTTCTCTGGACGAGTGTCGGTACACTTTGGGATCCCATAGTCCATTATCTCAGATCGGGACAACAAGTTCCATAGTACATTTTGGTCAATCCTCTGGTCGATGCTGGATACCAAGCTCACTAAGTCCACGACCTTCCACCCCCAAACTAATGGCCAAACAGAAGTTGTCAACAAGATGATCGTACACATTCTGCACATGTACAACTCGAAGCATCCACACACATGGGATGAAATCCTCCCCTATGTCTAGAACAACTACAATAGAGCTCTCCATAGCTCAATGGCCACAACCCCCTTCAGGTGGGGTTGGGATTCCTACCACTATGTCCCATTGATGTGGCCATACCATTTGCAGCCACTTAGGCAAATTCGGCTCGTGTCTAGTTCGAAGCTGACAGAGCTAACAAATCCATTGAGCGCATTCAACTCATCCGTTAGCAAGTCTATGACATATTGGACAAAGCCAATGATAAGTACAAGCAACGTCATGATCAGCATCGGGTGCCACCGCAAGCTTCGCCTGCTCCGATATGGGTCGTACATGATCACCAAGGTTGTAGGGGACAATGCCTTCGAGCTTAGCATTCCATTGTTCCTTGGCCTACACCTAGTATTTAATGTGGACCGATTGTGACCATTCTTTCCCCCATTGTTGGACACATCCGACGTTGTTGAGCAGCTGACACCAACAGAGCTCAACCCAAGCTGCATTGAACATGCCACAACTAACAGAATCATGGACACACAAATCAAGAAGACTCACCAGCAGAGGATCCAACTATATAGAGTAGTCAAAGTAAGCCAACTCCTTCACTAGGGCAAGTGGTTCTCCAAAGACCAGGTTCAACAAAAATTTCCTCACCTCATGGAGGCTCTGAATGCAATGGGGACCATTGCTTCTTAAGAGGGGAGGACTGATCCAGGTGGATATTGGTGGCAACCTGCCTATTCCACCTAGACCTCTAGTTGGTTTCATCAGTTTCCTTGATTATAGCAACATTTATTATCTTTGACAGTTTTTTGGGTCCTGAACTTCCAGATTTATTTTGACCCCCTAAACAACATTTTTTTGAGGTCCGCAGCAGGCGGTTATGGATCTGTTGCAAATCCTCTAGTAGCCGAAGAGATCTTTCCAACAAGGTATCGTACACACCAAACTGAGATCATATGACCAAGTTATGACCCTGACAAGTTGGCTACCCAACTAACCCCAATGGGGCCCACAAACTCTTGGTGTTCCACCTCTTGGGGTTAGGGTTTTGGTTGTTTAGGATTTCCCTTTGTTATTTAATAATAAAAAGGCCCTTGAACCTCATTGTAACACAGTTCAAAAGCATGTAGCCACCACATTTCTTCTTAGAGATAAGTTACCATTGCCTGAGCTAGTTTATTTTCAATCTCCTTGTAAGCATCTTTCAGTTCTTTGATATTAATGAAATGAAGATTTATTTCTACAACATCTTTGTGTTTATGTTTATATCTATATTTTGTTGCATTCCTGCATAAGTCCGGATCACCATTTTCATTAGAGGAGCCAATTGGGGCACACTAACAAGGATGCCAACAATTCAAATGGGGGGGCAAGGGGTAATGTAAGGACACTATTTGAGGTGCCACTAGTAGTGGCATGACAAAAGGTGTGTCAGGTAAATTTGGCTAAAGGTGTATGTCTAGTCTACATGTTTGGTAGCCTTCATGATTCACTTGGGAGTGGTAGCAACAATATGGTTAGAATGATGTATTAGCACCTAGGATAGTTGTCTAGCCAAGTAGGGAAAATGATCGATGAGGTGCTACATAGCAGGGTTTAGCAGATGATGGTGTGATTTGGCAATGTGATGGATTGTGTGTTATACAAGGCAAGGAAATAACATTGTTGAGAGTAATGATTGTATGTGAATGCCCGATGAACTAAGGACATGATCTTCAAGGACTATCATGTGTTGGCCTAGATGGATGACAACATAGTCTCCCATTGGGCATTAATTTGTTAGAGTATTGCTGGCTTGAGGGAGATAACGATGCAACATTTTCTACAGTTAGGTGGCAATAGCGTAGCGTTGCCCATGGTGAAACAAGCACTTTGTCCTTTCACATAGCTTAAGGTGTTTGTCTTGGGTTCAGTTAGGACATGTTGATTAGGTGTACTTCAGGTGATATAAGTGGTTGATGGTCATGTCCAAATAGCAAGTTCATGCCCATGCTGCATGGAGATTACGTTTCTTGAGTGGTATGGGATGCTCAAGCACAATCAAAAATTTAGCCCCATTACACCAAAGGTTTCCTCATGTAGTGACACAAACAAACACACACATATTAGCTCAATAGGTGTCAAGGTAGAGAGGTCATGGGTTCAGGTCCAATAAAGTCCCTTTAGGTTAGAAGTACATGTACTCCAATGGCATTTACTCAAGTACCATTTACAAAATATGAAAAAGCATGTGGAAGGTTTCTCAAGGACATTTTTGTTAAAATTGGCAACTAGGGCCAAACTCCATGTGGGTCATCTTATTTATAGCAGCTGATATTTTTCTTGGATCCCTCTCATTGAGAGGTGTAGGATTGATCTAAAGATCATCCGATTCCAATAAGTATTCATGGAGTTATGAATTTATTTGTGTTATAAGACAATTCGTCAAGGTAGACCAGCAACCAAATAAACCCCACATGTGCTCAACGTTTTAGTATAAAAAGAGGTGATTTGATTGTCATTTGCACACACACTTCACTCTTGATTTCTCTCCACTTGTTTTGGCTTTTAGTGGAAGAGAAGTCTAAGAGGAGGAAGCCCTAAACGCAGGTCTAGAAGGAGACCCTATTCACTGTAAAAGAAGGATGCCCTAGCCACAAGTCTTGTGAAGGTTTGGCCATAGTTCAAAGGGAGATCTAGCACGGTGAAGGAGGCCTAACAGCTGACCCTAAACGCAGTTTTATCATACCCTCGATGCCCTAATCTATACGTTGTTTGAGACAGCCCTTAGAGGCTGGAAAAGAGGCAGTAAAGAGGCTCTCTAACTCGCTGCCCTAACCAGCAAAGAGGGTAGGGACAGCGTGGGTGTTTTAGGGCTGTTAGAACCTCTTGGTGACTGCGTGGAGGGTTGTTCCATGCTACAAAGAGGCGGAGTTAGGTAACGAGAATTGCAGACTGTTTGTGGGCAGCTTTAAGGTAAGGGTGACACTGTTTGGTTGGCTAATAGTTGACAACAATCCTTGTGGTAGGCCATAGGCCTTGCCTAACTAAAATAGGGATAGCGTGGAGGCTTCTTGGGCTGAAAAGTACCCAGAACAGTGAAACGAATGGAGGAGACCCTCCCTTGACAAGGCCGCAGTTTTTGAGGGATGTTTTAGGTGACTGTTTGAAGGTTGTTGTAGCACATGGGTGCCCAAACCAGTCACAGTAAGGAACAACAGCAAACACAGTCTTCTACACCTCCTATCTGCTGTAAGGTGCACATCTTGTCCACTATCTTAAAGACCAGTCAAGCTCCTATAACACACAAATCAGCATCGTGTGTTTCATAGGACTGTGCGATCATAGTCTATCTAGCTGCTAAGGCTGTGTGGCAGCATGACTAAGGCAGTATGGCAGCATGACAGAAGTGAACATAGTGCTGCAATGTTTCATGGTGGATACAGAGGACAGCATGACAGAAGTGAACATAGTGCTGCAATGTTTCATGGTGGATACATAGGACAGCATAACAGAAGTGAACATAGTGCTGCAATGTTTCATGGTGGAAACATAGGACAGCAAACATAGTGCTGCAATGTTTCATGGTGGATACATAGGACAGCAAGAACATAGTGCTGCAATGTTTCATGGTGGATACATAGGACAGCAAGTACATAGTGCTGCAATGGTTCATGGTGGATACACAAGACAGCCATGACATTGTGCAACAGTGGCACAATGGGACAACAAGCATGTGCAACATGGTGCTGCACGATGAGGTGCAGCATGATGATGAGATGCAGCACAATGATAGGTGAACGAGTCACCTTGGAGAATTAGTTGAAGCAACATGTCTTCAACTGATCTCATGTATCATCTTGTTAGAGATGATCTATTCTCTTATCTAGAAAGTCAAAGTGTTGATTTCTGCTGTAAATATACTATCTCTCTCTCTCTCTCTCTGCTGAACTATTGAAGAACATATAAGAAGAATTGATCAAGGGCTTCCCCACATTGGGGTTTGTCCCTGGTTAGCACCACATCTTGTGTCCTTTTGACTTGGCTTGTCTTCTGTGATATATGTTTATGTTCTATCTGCAGTTTACTTTAATGCTGCTGTGATTGCTAAACTGGAAAAGATATTGAAATAACTATGAAAATTGAAATAAATTGCTCTAAGCATAGAACATACCTAAAATTAACAATTTTCCTTATAATATGTGTGTGTGGGTGTTCTACTATTGTCCTCCACCCACAAGAAAAACATGATGAATTCTCTAACCATTATAGATGAACCAAGGTGAATGTAGCGCCCAATTTTCTTTTTCTCTTGATACAATAATGCCAAAAACAAAATTGCAATTCAAGCCACTATAACATTGAAGGATAGTTCTAACAAAATATGCTACACATATTAACAATCCATCATTAAAGGCATCAATAGAAGTGGTGCGCTCCTACTAATATAATGATCGATTGGTTGCAAGGTGATTATCTTTGCATGCTTGGCCTTCCCCTCCCTCGCTCTTTGTGTCTTGTGCGTTATGCATGATCCTTATACCAATGGGGATCTCCACAAAGGTAGTTGCCCCACTACTAACATAATGTCTGATTGGTTGTAAAGTGATTATTTTGCTTGCTTGACTTTCACCTTCTTCCATTATGTGGCATGTTTGTATGAATAAAAATAGAACTAATCAACAATGGGATACACATATAATATGGCCTCTTGGAATAGCTTTTATGACACTAAAATATCCTTCCCTTCTATCCCACATTGATTGTGATGACTGGGTTGCAGCAATATATAAGGCCCAATACCATAATCCATATGCCCCCGATATACTAAAATACTCATGCCCCCATTAAACCATAATCCTAATGCCAATAGATGTCCTCAAAAAGAGTACCCACATTAACATAATGGTTGATTGGTTACAAGATGATTATGCTTGCTTGTCCTATTTTATGGCATCTTGAAATAGCTTTTAAAACTATAGGTCCCCTGCAAAATTGAGTATATGTGTGCAAAAAGATCAAAGAATTGTTCATCTGGAATCTACAACTATAAATCCCCCACCAAATTAAATACATGTTGCAAGAAGATTACACAACTGTTCATCTATAATATAGTCATTGGGTTGAAAGTTCGGAATTTTTGACCCATAAGATCAGTTGCACTAAATGCAACAAATACCATTAATCTCTCCTACCTACGGATAATAAACAATACCAGAGTTCATAAATATGTAGTCAGGATGATCAGAATCTGTAACAAGTACCCTACATTTTGAAGCGTCTCCCAACATTGTATTTACACTTAATTCATCTGAATAATCTGTGTACTCTTGGCATGTCGTTTGCAGAAGGATTCTATTCGATCCCATGCCTCTTCCAACAAACAAGGGGAGACTGCAAAAGACACGCGTATCCAATTCTTCATTCCAAGCAGTGACCCTGTAGAACAAAACAAGTCAATTACAGATGATGTTGCTTGCATGTACACCAAAATATCCATGCATGGTGCATTAAAAGGGTGGGTATGTAGAAATTACATGCCAAAACATACATTTGGTACCTGGTAAAACTATAACTGATTCTTCTTTTGCAAGTTTCCCACAAAATTCAACATCCTCATTTATGTCTTCAAAGCAAGGAATGCTTATCTTGATCTGTTCCAAATAATAACTACTTAGAATAATAGGATGTGCTTCATGCATTGATCAAGCTTCATATTTACAATAAATCTCTGATTTTAGCTTGTCTTCTAACTCATAAACAATTTTTTCTTGTATAATGCAAAACCATCAACATAAATATTGGAGATGTTTTCTAAGTTCTTTACCATCAAAAACATAGAACCCTGAGGTTTAGACTGACAATAGAGAACGTCAAGTTTCTGAGCACGATTATAGCATATGTCAGCTGCTTGACAAAGTGTTTGCAATGCATGTTCATAAAATTCTCGTGTTGTCTTTTTCAGGATATTTGGAAGTGCAGCCTGCACAGACAGAAAAAAGACTCGAATTATTTGCATTAGGAGCCATTAGCAAAAATCTAATCATAAGCAGTGATTAACAGATATCCAATCACAAAGTCATAAAAAAGAAGAAAGCCACCGCTAGAGGCAAGATTAAGCTCTATTTTCTTTGGAAAAATAAAGTCGATTACACATTTAAATTGACAATTTCATGGTTTTCTAAAAGACATACTTTTCCAACAGTGTAGGAAGGTAAGAATCCATTCAAAATGTTCCTACCAGCTAATGAATTCCAACTTGAAAATAAAATCAGTAGAAAACTGTTACTAACAGACATCCTCACCTACCCCGAGTTACATTGGGGCAGAAATTTTGTTAGATCAAAATGCAGAAGGAACTGCAAGTTTTTGACGCATAGTCTCTCTATGCCTGGCATGATCACAGGCCTATTCCTATTAAACTTAAAAGGAGAATAGTAGTTTCTCCAATTTCCTACAGTTGTGCAATTGTGTGCGTTTGGGTATCTTTCATTGATAAGTACTTCTTATTTGCATCTCCATGTACAGTCCCGTAATTTCATGCTAGATACCAGTCTATGAATCACTCATTTACCTAGTAAATTCTTCATGAAAACTTGCCAAGTTCCTTGCAGAGTTGCTGTAACATTTATCTGACTGGTTATGGAGCATATAATAGATGTAAAAAAATCCTAGACTACTACTTCAGGCTAATGGCATTTTCATTTTAGGGATTCAAGTCAGGATTCAGATTTCTAGTTTCCAACATAGGAAATTACTGGTTAATGTCAGAGGAAATTAATGCAAAGAAGGTCCATATATACAAAGGCATATAAGCAATGTTTAAACTGAATGTCGTAGAGAACAGATTAAACATATGGAGTTCAAACTTCAAACTATGAGTGTCATAAAACTTGCAAAAGTTGCCAACTGGGGTCCTCACGTGAATTAGTATGGTTAAATTGACAGGGACTGTCCCTATGACTAGGACAACGGACCAATTTTTGCATGTAAAGTTCCTCTGGCAACAGATAAATGATGAAATCATTGGTGGTTTAATGTGATTTAACAAGATACAACTTGTTGGGAACACCAGGACAACTTATTTGTATGTACACAATTCTAGTCTTTCATGTTATGAGCTTTCAGGTTTTTGTATCTGTAAATTCAGATATTTATAGCTGCATTTTTCCTTGTATGTTTTTTAGTCATTAAATTTAAGTATAATTGGAGTGGGTTTAACCATTAAAAGCATGGGTTTCCTACATCTCTGACATGAGACTAGTGTCATTACTGTGGACAGCAGTTAAATACAGTTCTGGTTACCAACCTGGCCAGCTAATGGAAGGTTGCTCGTCTCCGGATCTGAGCATTCCCATCGTGCTTCCCTTAAGCCTGCTATCAAGGTTGTATGGTACAGGTTGAGGTTTGAGTTGAAGAAGATTCTATGACATCTGTCAATTGTAATAAGTTCCTCATTCTTAAAAAGAAAAGGAAACATGCATTTCCTCTTTGAAGGTTATAGGTTAGAATCTGAAGGGGATAGGGTATGGGTATGTACACCTACATAGACCAAGTAGTCAAATCACTGAGTAGAAGGGGTTCCTTATTCCACAAACAAAAATATTATAGTCACATTGTTTTTTTACTAGTAACACTAAAATTAGATATTATTATAATCACATTGTTTTTTACTAGTAACACTAAAATTAGATATTATTATTGTTATTATAATGTCAAAATTAAAAAATAAATCTGAAAAGATCAATTAACCAATGTCAATCAATTATACCAACTAGGGTCTGGGATGGATGGTGGAGTTTATTTTTCTACCCGTGAATTTTCTATAAAAGATCAAAGTTATCTCATATAGTAGTTCAATCCCAAATCTATTAGAGTCATCTAAAGAAACCCAGAAAAGCATTTGAGATTTTTAAGGTGATTGTGCCAATCATTTAGTATCCGTGTGATGAAGCAAAAAAAAATCGAAGAGATTTGGCTAAACTGTAAAATAAAGTCAGCGGTTGATATGACCAGAAAATAAAGAAACGTTTATATAAATCACCTGTGCAAATGTAGCCGGATCGACAACCACATTCAAAAGATTCCTAATGCCTTCTATTATCTGCACCAAAACGAAATCCATTAGTAATTTAAAACCTAGAAAGAAGACTATTTGTTCGCAAATTTCATACTGGAGGTAACTCGAGAGTTTATCCCTTATCCATACAAAACTTTGCAAATATATCTTAAAAAACAACATTAGAAACCTTCTATAGTCATGTCTCTTCCAACTATCTCATATCTATTCTATTCTAATAAGTTATTCTTAATGACGCAATGCTCAAGAAAGTTCCCTTTTGGCAAAGAATATTGTAATAGACTACCACCGACAACCTGGACAACTGCTTAAGTAGATACCTGCCATGGAAAACCAGCATACAATGGGATGTCAGTTTCAAGGAAGGGCCTTTACATCTTAAGGCTTAAGTTCAGGGTTGGTAGATTACAGTCTGATGTATCTGTTTTCCATTTCGCACTCGCCAGCATCTATTATCTTTCAAAATGGTTGCATGAAATTGTCTTTCCCAGTTGATTCCTTTCATATAACTCGTAAGAATACTAGGAAGGGCTTATATATGAAAATTGTATAAACATGGAATATAGAAGCACTCTTATGCTGACAGCAGGCTCTTTATTAATACTAGAGTGCCCATGTGTATGTATTGAATGTATATATATAAGAATATCACAAAGTACCATAGATATGATTGCCAACTATATCTGCCTTGACATAATGAAATTTCCATTATGTATACATATATTAGTACAGTTTTCTCCTCGTTTGAAAAGGTCATCAATATGCCTGTAAAGTAGGCACAAGGATAATAGGCATTAACAGTTGCACTTAACTAGTTCATATAACAATCTCTATTGATAATAATTCAAATCATAGATTAAAGTCTCCATGTGTGCTAGTAGGCTTCTTCCTGCATGTGGCATCAGTAAAGAGGATATCCAGACGAATTCCATGATCATAACGCTTGGTGTGTTACAAAAATCATAAGAATATACAGAATACTGAGTGCCTGTTGTAATGCCTTTAGAATTATAGTACTCCGTGAATTGGCTCCATATCGAGGTTCCACAATTAGTTTTGTTGCTCCAATCAAACCAAGGGAAATACAAACAATGCTGTTGTATGTATAAGAACGTTGATGATATCAGTCACTAAAGGCTAAGAATACCAAGACCGTTCCCATATAATCCAAGATTGCCACCTTTATAAGGAACATGATGAACCTCTACTCGTACAAACACCGAGTAAAAGGTTCATCATGTTGACAATAATAAATAAGAGTAATGGACTAGTCAATTTCAAGCAGCTTTCCAACATATTCTGTATATGTACATACGATGGTATTTTGTAGGTACACCCACATAACCCATTGACATTATTCTAATGTGATAACCCATTGACATTATTCTAATGTGATAGTTAGTTTGAGGTATCACATTATCACAAAGAGGAGGGGTTTAAGCTTGAGTAATAGCAAGGACGGTAAGTTTCCCCTTGCTTTTTAGGAGAAATCGGCAAAACTAAGATAATGGGAGAAGGTAAGGAAGAGGAAGCCATTAAACTGCTTAAGAAATTAGTTGTTTAACATACCTACAACTATTACTGTTATTAGGGTTTAAGTGTGTCTCGATTAGGTTCATTACATCAGCAAGTAAAATAACAAGTGGAATTAACAAGGGAAAGGAAATAATTAAAGGCTTATTATCCTCGTTTCATTTGGCGATCTAGTTAAATATTTGCATGAAAGGAAAGAGATGGACATGAAAGTATGCAGTCTAATTACCCAATGCAGCATAATCACAACTTTCAAAATTTCAAGTGAGCTAGTACCCAAGCACAGACCCCAACCCCAAACCTCATCCTTGGTCATCAAGATCAGGAGACCTTGACGTCATCTCCATCTCCATTTCTCTCCGACTCAAAACAAAAATTTCCTTCCACTCTTGGACTATCCCACTGTATCACTGCACTTATACCATTATTATATAGCTTTTGGTTATAGTTAGTGATTTGCTTAGCTAAACACTTGTTTATGCCACACTCTTTCCACTTTCTTTCTCTTACTTTCACCATCATCTAGGAGTTGCTTTAACACTTCCACATTGTATTTGTTGGAATTTGGTTGTCATTGATGTCAACCCAAGCAGCAGCTAGAAGAAGCCCTGCATTTGATGAAGAATTTGAATGAAAGATCAATGAAAGTGCAAGCAAGCCCATCATTAGTTGATAGTACTAGTCATGTTGTTTCTGACAGTAGGTGTCTTGCCTCATAACTCCTCACGGTTGAGGAGATATGTTGTGTCAAAGTTGGAGCTCCGAATGTGTGATTATGGTACCTATCACCACTCAATCTAGGAGTCCTAGGAAGGGTCCCTAAGGGACAACCACTAAACCAAATGGCAACAACTGGACAAGGACCCACTGTCACCTCAGTCAATGTCCCCCGCTCTTTACGAACTTTCACTGATGGGAGGAGTCCCGATATGAAGCAAATAACTATAAAGGTGAGATCAATGATAAGGTACCATGTGATTTCTAAAGCCCATTCAAAGGAGAGGCTGAAATAATGGCCCGCTTGCTTCAAAAGCAAGATGAAGGGCTCTCCAAGAAAGGCTTATGGGAGGAAGCCTAGATCTAGGGAAGAGGGATATTCAAAGAAACAAGGATACACCCAGATCAAGGATTCCTAGGGGAATAAGACCTCTCTTAAGGCTCTGTGAGATAAGACCATATAATGAATGGGAACACAAGAGAGACCTAGGGGTGCCCTAACAAGGCTTAGGGTTTTAAGGCTTACCATGAAAGAGATACCTCCAAGGAGGACCATAAGTCAAGCTAGAACAAAGAAAAGGTTAAAATCGATTAAGCCTTGATTGAATGTAACCCTTAACAAGTCTCACTATGACACTAAAGGTTGTCTTCCGAAATTCGAGCTAGGGCTTAGATTTTCTCACAAATGAACCATTGAAAACTCGTGAAACTTGGGGAACCTCTATAGCAGACAACAACACAAAAGTTTGTCCAAGTGGAAATGAAAAAACATCCCTCTAGAGAAATTCACATGATGCCCTAGCTAGGATGTCTAGGTGAGAAACCAAATTTGTTCAGATCAATGCCTTGTTCTTGGGCTATGTAGTCTATGTGATTTGAAATCCGGCCAAAATCGTTTTCAAGGAGGCCACAAAATGATGCCATAGCAAGCATTCTCTAACATTTACCCACCCAAGATTTATGGATTTTCATTGTAAACGATTCCTTTACAATGATATTCAATAATTAGGGCATGAAAGAACAATAGCTAGTTTCATAATTTCCACACATTAGACATTTTTATGCAAATATCTTTCAAAAGAATATTTGCAAGACAACAAGAGATATACCCAAAATCCACAATCCAGAAAATGGCTCCAAGAGAATTGTCAGGCCAGGCAGTAACTCTGCAAAGGCAGTAAAACTGATTCGTCTATTATTCCATAGGTAGGTTATTGTTATATACAACAGGAATGATTGTTCAATTCATCTCCCGATGACTGTTCACATTCCTAATTAATTTTTTTACACAAATTCCCCCAATCATGAAGATTAGGTGTCAACATTCCCCCCCTTAATCTGAAGGGATGTTGGTGAGTCCAAGCATCATTCTGAATCGTTCAAGCTTTTCTTTTCCAAGTGCTTTGGTGAAGATGTGCGCAATTTGCTCATTTGTGGAACAATGACGGAGATGGATTGTTTTGGCCTCAACATGATGTCGAATCAGATGATATTTAGTATTGATATGCTTTATTCGATCATGGAATTTTGGGTTCTTGGCCAACTTTATTGCAGAGGTGTTGTCAAGCATGAGTGGAGTTTATTGTACTTGTTTTACCTGCAAATCTTCAAGAATTTTCCTGAGCCACACAATTTCTTTCGTTGCTTCAGCTGCTGCCACGTATTCTGCTTCTGTTGTGGAATCTGCTGGAACTGATTGTTTGCGTGATCTCCAGGAGACAGCTCCTGATCCAAGACTCATAGCATATCCTGAAGTAGATACTCCAGTTTCTTTGTCTCCATCGAAGTCTGAATCAGAAGTATCCAATCAAGCTGAAGTCGTCTACCTGTGTATACTTGATTCCAAGGTCTTGAGTTCCCTTCAAGTACCTTAGAACTCTTTTTGCAGCAGACCAATGTCCCTCACAAGGCTTTTGCATAAACCTGGAGAGGATTCCAACAGCAAATGAAATGTTTGGTCTAGTAGTAGTGAGATAGATGAGACTTCCTATAAGCTGTCTGTACTTTGTTGCATCCTCAAATTCGTTTCCT
>APFE030782336.1:84886-96115 GCA_000404065.3 Pinus taeda
GTTTCCTAGGAATTGTAGGCAAACCAGCAACACCATTTTTCTTCAATAAGCAGAGACTGTCATAGTTTAAATGTCCAAATCTAGCATGCCATAATAAACTTGATGGAAGTGTAGCTTCTTCATGATGAGAAATATATGAGAAATGTTGTGCATGAGCAGATGTTCCTTGCAATCGAAATGTATCAAGTGATCTCCAACAGACAACCATGAAAAAATGCGTAATTCTCTTTTAGAGAGAGCTAATCCAAGCCAAGTGATGATGATAGATCAAATGATCCTCTCTTATGTTTATATGATCCTCCAAGGAATTCGAATCGCCTAGTTATGCCTAATAAGGCCCCTACAATAAAAATAATGTGCAAAATAACATCATTTTGGTGACAAGCCCACCAAATAGCTCCATAATATGAAAAATAAGCCTCTAAAGAGGGCCAAAATGATAATACAATAGCTAGGACGGTCATTGGAAGGCCAGATGAAACCCAACATGAATAGAAGAGCTCTAATAACAATGATGAAGGGGGTGGTCCCTTAATCTCCAAGCAAATGACCTGTGGGGCTCCAAGTGGCTATGGGCACACAAAAACACATGGGTTCGGGGGAACCCCCCCCCCCAAAAAAAATATTGAATCGCTCCTGGAGCGCGCTCCCATAAAAAAAATCACTCTATGGTTTTTTCACAAAATAATTGTCACAAAGATGTTCCAAGCACAATTTTTTACAAAGAAACACGAGTTTTTTAGTAGGGCAGCCTAATGATCAAGCCTATGGCCCTAGTATTGATATGCAATTCACGGAAATGTTAAATTCCTAAAGTACAAGTGACATTCTCCTTTATCTTTCATTTTCATCCTTTTACTTAATATTTTAACATTACCACGAAATGACTTAGGATGTTTGAGAGTGGTTTCAACCTCATTAGATTTCATATGGAGAAAGTAGAATTTTAGATCTCACTCAAAATCTAGCAAACTTATTAGTTTTTTCAGGATTTCAGGATTGGGGGATTGCAATGTTTCCATCGGATTTTGTCATGTACTAGCAGTGTTTGTTGATTTGGGGTAGCATTGGATGTGCTCTAGCCATGAAAATTGGTGGAGAGGCTAAGGCACATGAGGTCTTGGACAAAAATGGGTTGGGCAGATTCTAACCGGTTAAGGAGATATCAAAATAATTAATATTTCTAATGGAGTTTCTAAGTCTAGACTTAGGAAAAATAAAATATTAATGGGTATTAATATCAACTGGGTTAGAAGGTTCTAAAGGACATGGATCAAGCCAAATCTAATCTTAGCCATTGATTAGAGATGTAATCTCGATCGTTGAAGGACCAATAGGAAAAGTATAAGAGGAGGCTTGAGGGTCAGTTGGATAACACATTGAGGGAGACCAGTCAATTCGATTTCTAGAGTGGGGTTCGCTGAGAAATTCGAACTAGTGGTCTCGAGAGCAACAAGAGGCAGCAAGTACGGAGCAGAATCAGGAAAAACTCTAGGAGACCAACGTAGAGGTTGGAGAGGCAGACACAAAGGAAGCAACAGACTGCACAATCATTGGAGGCCCTGCGTGGGTGATGCAGAGAGGCCCAGTGCTGACAAAGAGAGGTAGCGGCTGACGCAGAGTGTCTGGGAGCTTCGCAGAGGTCAACCAGGCTGATGCAGAGACTTGAAAAGTGCTGGAGAATTTTTCTCTTTGTTGCATAAGCCAGTTTAGCACCCGGTTGTATTGAAGAGTTGCTGAATAATAAAATCCTCCCTTGTTGCACTAGTTTTCCCACACTGGGTTTTTCTGGGGACTGTTGTCCAAAATATCTGTGTCAATTGTTGTGCATGTGTTTTTTTCTGTATTAAGGTGTGATATCTGCAGTAGAATTTATTTTAATGTTTATTGAAGAAATTCCATAAATAACTTATTGGAAAATAAGTAGGTAAAGTAAATCAGTTGTTGCAGCGATAGAATTTTCACATGGTATCGGGGCAAGTAATCAGAGATAGGAAGAGAAAATCAATTATGGGTCGAGACCATGATGTAGAGGTATCTACATCAAGAGACTCGCACTGATTTTCAGAAGATTGCATAAGAGAAAGAAATTTTGATTTCTTTATGCTGGCTTGGAAGAAGAAGTGGCTTGTATGACTAGTTCTGCATCATCAAAGGTATGATATATAGACAGTGGAGCCTCTTGGCATATGACGGGAATCCGGGAATGTTTCTCAAATTATCAGGAGGAGACAATGAGCTTTCAAATCACCATGGGGAACAAGGCAAAGTGTACTCCAGTAGGGAGGGGTACCATAGTTTTTCAAATAGAATCAAGAGAGCGGTTCTATGCTACCAATGTGCTGCATGTACCAGGATTGGGGATGAACTTACTTTCAGTGTTGCAACTTCAAGGCAAAGGCTATGACGTCTTGTTCATCAAGGAGAAAGTATACGTCAAACACCTGAGCTGGAAAAAGAAAGTGCAGATCGGGATCAAAAGTAATAGGTTGTATAGACTACAACTAGAATCACAATGGCACTAATAGGTAGTCATGGAAACAAGGATTTGAACAAACTATGGCATAGAAGAATGGGGCATTTGTACCATGGGGCTCTGCGAATTCTCAAGAGCACTGTAATAGGAGTTCTGGATCTTAGTATGGAAAGAGATGATGTATGCAGAGGATGTGCTCTAGGAAAGTATGCCAAAGCAGCATTTCCTAGAAGTAAAAACAAACCAAGAGTATACTAGGATTGATACACTCAGGTATTTGCGGACCTATGTCCACTAAAGCTCTTAGTGGTGTCGAGTACTTCCTTACCTTCATTGGTGACCACTCAAGGAAACTTGCATTTGTTTTCTGAAAACCAAGGACAAGGTTTTATGTCGATTCAAAGAGTTCAAGGCTCTGGTGGAGAATATGACTGGGAAGAAAATAAAAGTTTTGCGCTCACATAATGGTGGAGAGTATGTCGATAAGGACTTCACTAATTTTTGCGCTAAGGAGGGCATCAAAAGAGAGTGGACAACTCCTTACAATCTGGAGCAGAATGGGGTAGCAGAAAGGAAGAACAAGACTATTGTAAAAGCAACTAGGGCCATGATGTATGACCAGGATATGCCAAAATTCCTGTGGGCAGAAGCATGCAACACAGTAATCTATGTTCAGAACAAGACTCCTCATTGGGCATTGAGCAAGATTACTCCAGAGAAAGTTTTCACAGAGAAGACGTCTAAAGTCAGTCATTTCAGTTAATTTGGTAGTTTAGCATATTGTCGCATACTAGAGGAAAAGAGGAAAAAGTTGGATCAAACTACAGAGAAAGGATATCCAGTGGGATATAGCGAGAACACTAAGTCATACAAAATCTATCTTCCAGGGAGCAGGAAGATAGTGGTTCGATGAGATGTGAATTTCATGGGCGACAAGGCTTTCAAAAAATCTCGTGAAATGTTGTCCGAGGAGCAGTCAAAAGAAGAGCTGTTGGTTAAACCTCTTCAACCACTGGAAATAAAGAATTCTTCCTCAGGTCAAAAAGATTCACAGGGTGAGGAGGAGCTAACAAAACCACCTGCTGGCAAAGGAAGAACTAGCAGGGAACTTCGTTAGATTCTGTGAGATGCAGAGGACTTCATCGGTGCACTAAGTAACAATAAGAGGGAGTGAAAATAGCCAGATAGATATCAGGCATTAGTATCTCAGGATGGGGAGCCTTCCAGTTTCCAGGAGGCAGCTCAACATCAGGTTTGGGTAGATGCGATGGTATTAGAGTACAACTCCATAATGGTGAACGATGTCTAGGAGGTAGTGCCAAGGCCTCAAGACAGAATAGTGGTAGGTTCGAGATGGATCTACAAGATCAAATACATTGCAAAGGACAATGTTGAGAAATATAAAGCCAAGTTTGTGGCTAAGGGGTATGCTCAGAAGGAAGGAATTGACAACGGAGAGACCTTCACCCCGGTAGCCAGGTATACATCTATTAGAACTATGATATCTCTTGCAGCACAGATGGGATGGGAGATTCATCAGATGGATGTCAAAACAACATTTCTGAATGGGGTAATAGAAGAAGAGGTATACATGGAACAACCAGAGGGCTTTGAGACACACGAGAAGAAGTCTCATGTATACAGGTTGAAGAAAGCCCTGTGTGGGCTGAAACAAGCACCTAGAGCATGGTATGGTCGAATCGATGGCTACTTGCAGAAGATGGAATTTGTCAAGAGTGACACGGATCCAAATCTCTACTATCTGGTTGTAGAGAATGAGCCGCTAATCTTGGTATTGTATGTGGATGATCTCTTTCTGACAGGATCATCCAGGCTCATCGAGGACTGCAAGAAGAATCTAGCCATAGAATTCGATATGAAGGATTTGGGACAGATGCATTATTTCATAGGGTTGGAAGTTTGGCAGCAAACGGGAGAGATCTTCCTTGGGCAAGGGAGATATGCTACAGAAATTCTGAAGAGATTCAGGATGGAGGACTATAGACTCATGGCTACTCCAATGATCACCAACTGCAAGAAGATTGATGCATCAGAAGACAAGGATGTTGATCCCACCTTATACAGGCAACTCGTAGGGTCCCTGAAATATTTGGTCAATACTAGGCCAGACATTTGCTACATTGTCAACACCCTCAGTCAGTTAATGGTGGAACCGAAGAGGGCGCACTGGGCAACAGCCAAACATGTTCTCAAGTATTTACAAGGAACAGTCTATTATGGACTCTTGTACACTAGGAGTAAGGATATCAGATTGAGTGGATTTACTAATAAAGATTGGGCAGGGAGTTCAGTGGATCGGAAAAGTACCTCTGGGTACTGTTTCAACATTGGATCAGGAATGACCTCCTAGTGCAGTAGGAAACAGAAGTTGGTGGCTCTGAGCTCATCTGAGGCAGAATATATGGTAGCAAGCACAACTTCGTGTGAGGCCATATGGCTTAGAAAACTGCTTGTGAACCTATTCAGAAGAAAAATGGAGGCAACAAGGATCATGAGCAATCATCAGAGTTGCATTAAGCTCTGTGAGAATCTAGTGTTTCATGATCAGTGAAAGCATGTTGATATCCGGTGTCACTTTGTCAGAGACTGTGTCCAACGAGGAGTTGTACAATTGACCTACACTCCTACAATAGAACAGGTGGCAGATATCCTCACCAAGGCCCTTGGAAGAACAAAGTTTGATTATTTCAGGGAAAAGATGGGGACGATAAAGAATCCGTTTCAGTAGCAGAAATGGGGGTGATGTTGCAGTGCGATAGCAGTCAGCAGTAGCACAATGAAATGTGGTGAGAAGAGATTGCAGTGCAGATACTGTGATGGGAAGAAGGACTAACATCAACACAGATGCAGAGGGAGCTGCCATACAGATGCAGTAGTCCAGAGGATGTTAAGCAGGGAGGCCTAGTATTAGCACAGGGACCGATGCTGGATGATTAGGGTGATACTCAGTGAGGAGTATTACTAGAGCACAGTCCTCTCTAAGAAGAAGTGTTGATTTGTGGTAGCATCGGATGTGCTATATCCATGAAAATTGGTGGAGAGGCTAAAGCACAAGAGATCTCCAAGACCCAGAAATGGTTTGGGTAAATTCTAACTAGTTTGGGAGATATTAAAATAATTAAAATTTTTAATGGAGTTCCTAAGTGTAAACTTAGGAAAAATAAAATATTAATGGGTATTAATATAAAACTTGGTTAGAAGGGACCAAAAGTACTGGATCAAGCCAAATCTAATCTTAGCCATTGATTAGAGATTTAATCTCGGCTGTTGATGGAACAACGAGAAAAGTATAAGATGAGGCTTGAGGGTCAATTGGTGAACACACTAAGGCAGACCAGTCAGTTTGATTTCTAGAGCGGGGTTAGCTGAGAAATTTGAACTAGTGGTCTGGAAAGCAACAGGAGGCAACAAGTAAAGAGCAGCGAGTCAGGAACAGCACCAGGAGACTAGCGTAGAGGTTGGAGAGGCAGACGCAGAGGCAATAATAGACTGCACAGTGAGTGGAGGGCCTGCATGGGTGACGCAGAGAGGCCTAGTGCTGATGCAGAGAGGCAAGGGCTGACGCAGTGTCTAGGAGCTGTGCAGAGGTCAACGACGCTGATGCAGTGTTTGGGAGCTTCGCAGAGGTCAGCCAGGTTGACGTAGTGTCTGGAGAAGTGCTGGAGAGTTTTTCTCTTTGTTGGGTAAGCCAGTTTGGCAACCAGTTGTACTAAAGAATTGCTGAATAATAAAATCCTCCCTTGATACATTGGTTTTCCCACATTAGGTTTTTCCTGGGACTGTTGTCCAAAATATCTGTCAATTCTTGTGCATGTATTTGTTTCTGTATTATGGTGTGATATCTGCAGTAGAATTTATTTTAATGTTTATTAAAGGAAGTTCATAAATAACTTATTGGAAAATAAGTAGGTAAAGTAAATCAATTGTTGCAGTGATAGAATTTTCACAATGTTCCACGGGGACGTGCTTCCTCGCTCCCCACGCTCCCGGGACGGGGAAACTCCAGGGGAAACATTTCCCCATGTCCCCTTTTTTGGGGAATCTCGGGGAAACTCCAGGGGGACTTTTTATTGGTGACAAAAAGCATCCCCCCATGTCCCCCCAATTGTTTTTGCTAATAACAATTAAAAATGGAAAAAAAATTACAATTTTTAATATAATTAAAAAAATGAAAATAAAAATTGAAGGATAAATTAAAATTTTAAAACATAATCATTCACATTTCTCACTCATTTCTCATTAACCCTACGATTTTACCTTGCCGCCTGACATTTTCCTTCTATTGTTGCTCAACATTTTACCTTGCAACTCGAGATTTTCCTACTACCATTGCTCAGACATTTTCCATCTGCAATTTGTTGTGATTCAGAGTTACCATCGAACTGGGGCCTAAGACATTTGGAGCTATGATTTTCAGTCTATGACTTGGAGCTATCGGATTGGAATTGCGATTTTCATTTTGTGACTTGGAACCATCGGAATGGAGCTACTATTTATTATTTAGTACGTTTTGAGAAATTTACTAGTATTTCACTGCTTTCTGTGTTTACTTTTAGTTTATTATTCTATGGCTATTTTAGACTTTTGCACAATGTCATTGTCATATGATGAATTTACTTTCGATGTGCATTGTGTAATTTCAATTGTCAAATGATTAATTTAATTTAGATGTACCTTGCATAATATTAATGCCCATTGCCAAATGATGAATTTAGATGGAACATTAGATTTTGTCAAATGACAGATTAAATTTAGTAATTTACTTTTAGATTTACAATTTTACATTGATGATTGTAGAAATCAAATGATAAGTATGATTCATAATAGTCTAATACGAAACGATGATCATATTTAGATGTACATTTCATAATTATTAAAATTTACTATTTACTAACCTAGTTATTGACATATTCTTGGGATTTTATTTTTTATTTTTATATGTTAAATTTTTTAATAATTTTAAAATTTTTATAACTGTGACATCCCCCCTGTTTCCACAAAATTTCCCTAAATTTTGGCATTGCTTATCTATGTCCCCCTTGTGCGTATCCTTTCTCCTGTGCTTCCTCGTCTCGGAAACTTGGTGGAACATTGTGTACTAGGGTATGGGACTTGTTACCCACCATTTTGTGGGTGATATCCCTAGGAGATTTTTTTTTCTCCAGGGTGGTCCTCAGCCAGTAGTTAGCAGCCCCTTGTAGCCACCAACTAACTCATTGTGTCATTTCTCTGCCACCTGAGCCAACCATATGGTTCCTCACCCATCTGCCATGATCATATGTTTGAAGGTGGGCCTCCCGAACCTAAAGGTATGCCTTGTCATTTGGTAATTGAGTATTGTAGTTTGCTTATCATGGACACTTATGGGTATGGATTAATGGGGGGATTCGACGAAGAGAATGGCCCAGGTCTGTGCTCTTGTCCCCTAGTCCCCTTTGGATGATTAACCTTGGATTCTGGTCTCGTGGGATCTCTTTTAATGACAATTTGGCTTTAGGGATGGTATTTCACAAGAAACCTTGATTTTGGTTGCATGGTCCCTCTTCCTCATCGACATATATTGCCCCCTTTCCACTCATTACTACCCCATTCATCATTTTTCCCACCTAAGTCAACATAGGGCTATCGCTCCTCTTTCCCTTTCCCACACCTTGGGTGATCCAGGTGGCTCCAGAAACGCTCTAAATTCAGAAGTGGCTTTGGAAAAGCTCAAAAATCAAAGTCACTAGATTGAAGTTGAACTAGGGCCAGATCGAAGATCTCAATGCAAGCTTTCCAACAGCACGAACAACACCTTAATCCAAGTTCGTATGTGAAAGTTATGGCTAGTCAAAGTTTGGGTCAAACTAGGCACAGTGGCAGCCACTAACAAAGCAACAATTTGGCATTTAACGGCACATGGATTCCGACTGCCGGAATGGGCGAATTTGTTGCCTTTTTAATTTTGCTGGTAAACCCAAAAAACCAGTCGATTTGTTTTTTGGCTAATTTGTTTATTATATAACAAAAAAAAGAAATTAAAAGGAGGTCGGTTGACTCGTGATCAAATCCAACCAACTGAGCCCAAACCACATTGTGTAATATAAAACATATTATGTCATATTATGTTATATAGCCAAACGGCTGAGCCACCAAGTTTGGGGGGCCGACGAGATTTGAAACTGCTTGGCCAAGTGATCGACCCCCAATGGGTGACCCCATTACCAACCCCCTACCAAAAGCACCACATATTACAACCCACCAACCATTTTTAATGGCGCCAACCACATTCAATTTAAATATGCGCCATTTCAAATGTACATTTGAAAAAAATAATCCGTCGCGTATTAAAATAGCAACCACGAGAATCTGACCCCAAGCAGACCCTCAACCAACTGGATGCGGGGACCAACAACCCAATGGGTTTGTGTTGGTATCTTTGCCCACTCAACATTATATTAAACCAAAATTATTCATTTGCGGGGGGCCAATGGAGGTCGAAGGGAACAGTGCGCACGAGGGCTGAGGGCAAAACCCTGACACATTGACACGAGGGAACCAAGAGTTGGGTATGTTTTTCGAGATAGAATCTTTTGAGAATATTCCTTTTTGTAGAATCTTGAGTAATCTTTAGATTCCCTTGGACGTTGGTTTCTGACAGAGGCAAAATGACGCTAACTTTATAGTCATTTTTCTCAAAATTTCACAAGCAGCACAGTGGTGTGCTCAAAATTTTCATCCAAGCAGCAAATTTTTCGCCCATCTCCAAGAAGGAACCTTTTGGGGAATTTTCAAGATTCCCTAGGGTCCAACTTTTGATGGTGTCAAAAAGGGCCAAATTTATAGTCGTTTGACATGATTTCACACCACAAATTCAACGATGATGTCTATTTCTGCAGCTGAACTTTACATTTTCAGACCATTCTCGAAAATGGAGGTATATGAAGTAGTGATGCTATATCTTTCTTTTGATTTGTTGAGATGATGTTTTTGTTGTTGAGGTCCTTGTTACCATTATGTTGAAGGATACTTGTATGCCACGTCATGTGAGAATTCATTATCTTGTCATGTTGAAGTAGGGCCATATGAGTGAGAGCTCTTATAGGAGAATATCTTGTGGAGAAACATGCCACTCTAGTTGAGGGAGTTTATTCTTGTGAAAAAGAATATCCCATGTACATCATCATCATCTTGCAGCATTTAATGAAGCAGCCTCCCCACTCTTGACACCGGGCCTAGGGACGTACCCCACACTGGGTGAATTCCATTATCAACTTGTGTTGTTCTTTCATTTGATGGTCGTCATTATATTTCTTCTTCTCTAAAGTATGAACATGTTGTTTTTCATACTCTTTCATATGCAATTCTGCTAACATCACAAAAGTAAAAGAACTTGGTTAACTGTGGCAGCTAAGAGATCCAGATCATTGGGTCAGGCCTAGAATGATACACCGGGGGTTGATGCAACTAAAAAGAAAAATAAAAACATAATTGGTCACATTCAATAGGAAAATGTACCACAAAATGCAAAAAATGGTCGAGACAAACGCATTTAGCACACAAGCAAAAGCCAATACATGAGCTCTACCCCATCATCATGGCCATCACCCTGGTTCCTACAGGTCCTATGAGCTTCCTTCATCATATAGGAGCCCATGATTGTCCCAACCCCTGGTGGACAATGAACTGCCCTGCCTCAAAAGGGGGTATTCGCTGCTATATCTCACACATCATGCTCTTACCCCTTGAGCCTCGAGCAGTTAATTAAAGAAAAATCATAAAAGGAAAATGACATATAAAGAAGGGGGGAAAATCGAGGTCGAGGCACCTCATGTACCACAATTTCTCCCTCTTTACATTATATAACCAAAGTGTGGGCTTCCCTTTTATTAGCTACCCTTGTACCCCAGTATGTGGTCCAGGGCTGACCCTTCTCATCCCCTACTCCATTCATTTATTTATCACATACCACCACCTTTTGAAGGATGTCCTTTGGACATATTGTCCCCTTTAGAAGTATAAAACACCTAATAGGATACTTGGTTAACCCCATTTCGAGTTTGGAGACATTAGCACACGCCAAAGCCCATTATGGAATGGCAAGTCATTATGAAATCCCCACCTGTGGTCCATGGTTTGTAAGCTCTTTACTCGATTTCTTTAATGACTTGTTGTACTAGAAGGCTAGGGGATGCATTAGATCTTATGCAGGATTGCGAGTGGTCTCCATCTTGGGTTTGGTCTCCCTATACGGGGTCCTAACCCTCTAGAGGGCTACATTAGCACATGTAGGGTGTGTATTGAGAGCCATGGGCCTCCACAGCAGTAGAAAACACTCCATGGATCCCCAAAGATGTTCAAAGATTGGCTCGAGATCCATCTATTGGACGAAGAAGATGCACTAGTTCACTTTTGCCCTGCCAACCCCACAGATGTAACATGCACTTGGCAGCTGACCCGGGACTCGTAGGATGATATGGCATCACCTACACCATCATCAGACCCGTTACAGATGGTCTACAGGCATCTTCAACTCATTGGGAGACCCACAAGGTTATTATTGTGCTCCCACACACACTGGGAGCACCACAGGTTTATTGTTTAGAGAACAAGGGGCCACCCCCTTGTCCGTCACTTTTGAGCAATGTTGTTAAAAGCGCGAGCGGGATTTAATCGGCGCGGGGAAAAAAATGAAAAAATCGGAAAAATCGGGAAAAAAGCGGGAAAAAAGCGTTTGGAACAAAAATATTCAT
>APFE030782336.1:101924-137273 GCA_000404065.3 Pinus taeda
AAAAAACATGAAAAAAAAAAAAAAAATTGGTTCCCATAGCCATACCAAGCTACCCATCCCAAATCAATGAAGAAATACAAACAATTCTTTAAACACAATGAAAACAAACAAAAAAATGGTGCCCATATGAAGTTTTTCAACAAAAAAAAATTAAAAACATAGAAAAACATTGTTTTGAAACAATGAAAACTAAAAAAAATCAACCTACATACCGTTTCTACGGTGAAAATGGCGATCTCCTCTCGAAATAGTGAGTGTAGACCCTTTGAATCGGCAAGATCGTCCTCCAGCTCCTCTCTCCCAGCTCTTCTTCTCTTCCTCCGCGCGCTGCTGTCCAAATGGGCAAAAAAAAAATCGAATTTTTCCATATAAAACCCCGCTGCCCACGCCCCTGCCGCTTTTAACTGAAAAAATCGCGATTTTTTCGAAAAAAATCGGCAAAAAAATTTTCCCGCGATTTTTTCCCTTAAAAATCGCGATTTAATCGCCAAGGGGAAAAAATCGCGATTTTTTCAAAAACGCGCGATTGAATCGCGATTTTCACAACACTGCTTTTGAGAGTCTAATTCTTCATTATGGAACCTATGGACCTCATCAGGCCTCTTAGAGGGCCTTACGACATATATTGTTTATCATTTGACCTCTTCAAAGGCTTGTTATTTCATTTATGAGCTCGTTTGGTGGGCTTGTCACCAAAAGTCAGGTTATGAGCACATTATTTTATTTTTGGGGCTTATGTAAGCCTAAGAGACCACTTCAAACTCCCAATTATTGTAAAACTGATGAGGATCTCTCTTCTCTCTAGAGAAATTCACACTTTTCTAGGATGAAGAATTGGAGCATGAATGAATTTTGATGTTTAGATTGGAGCTTCTTTATTGTCAAATTGTTGATGGTTGGATATGTTCTATTACATGTAACAATACACTTTTAATGTTATTCTTGTTTTACTTTTGTCATATGCATTGAATGGGATTTTCGCTATAATAGGGCTAATTGTTGCATTGCATAATTGCAAATTTGTGGAATTATTGTTTCTATATAACATCTCTCAATGTTTGGGCCATGTATGTGAATGAAATCTCCTAGGGATAATTCCATCGGGAATTTATCTTGATAAGCCATCTCTTTTGCCAAGCGAAGTATAAAAACTTTGAGGTCTCTTCCTCTTGCCCTAAAGACTAAGCAAAGAAGTCCTTAAGGCCTCCTTGATCGAAATACAAGTTCCTTTTTCATTATTCTCCTAGACTTCATTCCCCCCAAGGGATTAAGGCACTGGTCCTCCAATAGTTGATCACTCAAAGAATATTTTTCTTCACCTTTTCCTCTCTCCTCTAGGTCTAGCCAAGATGGGACACCTAGGGCATCATTTTCTCGACAAAATAACCCAAGAAAAAGTTAGATCTCCTAGCCTCTACTGCGTTGGTGCGTCTTCAAGGCCTCCTCCAATTTTGAATTCATTCAAAAGATGGTCGGGACAAATGCATTTAGCATGTGGGGAAAAGTCAATACATGAGCTCTACCCCATCATCATGGCCATCACCCTAGTTCCTACAGGTTCTATGAGCCTCCTTCATTATATAGGAACCCATGATTGTCCCAACCCCTAGTGGGCAATGAACTTCCCTACCTTAAAAGGGGGTATCCTTTGCTATATCTCACACATCATGCCCTTACCCCTTGAGCCCCGAGCAGTTAATTAAAGAAAAATCATAAAAAGCAAAAGGCATATAAATAAAGGTGGAAAAATCACGGTCGGGGCATCTCATGTACCATGATTGTTCCCTCCTTTACATTATATATCCAAGTGTGGGCTTCCCGTTTATTAGATTTACCCTCGTACCCTAACATGTGGCCTAGGGTTGCCCCTTCTCATCCCCTACTCCATTCAACTCTTTATCACATACCACTACCTTTTCAAGAATGTACCTTGGACATATTATCCCCTTTAGAAGTAGAAACCACCTAATAGGATACTTGGTTAACCCCATTTGGAGTTTGGAGGCATTAGCACATGCCAAAGCCCATTATGGAAGGGTGGTCTATTATGAAGTCCCCACCTGTGGTCCATGGTTTTTAAGCTCTTTACTTAATTTATTTGATGACTTGTTGTACTAGAAGGCTAGGGGACACATTAGATCTTATGTAGGATTGCAAGCGGTCTCCATCCTGGGTTTGGTCTCCCTATAAGAGGTCCTAACCCTCCAGAGGGCTACATTGGCACATGTAGGTTGTGTATTGAGAGCCATGGAACTCCACAACAGTAGACAACACTCCATGGATCCCCAGATATGTTCATAGATTGGCTCAAGAACCATCTATTGGATGAGGAGGATGCACCTGGTTCACTTTTGGCCAGCGAGCCCCACAGATGTACCATGCACTTGGCAACTGACCCGGGACTTGTAGGATGATATGGTATCCCCTACACCATAATCGAAGCCCTTACAGATGGTCTACAGGTATCTTCGACTCATTTGGAGACCTATGAGGTTATTATTGTGCCCCCACACCCACTAGGAACACCACAGGTTTATTGTTTGGAGAACAAGGGGCCACCCCCTTGTCCATCACTTTTGAGAATCCTATTCTTCATTATGGCGCCTATGGACTTCATTGGGCCTCTTAGAGGGCCCTACGACATATATTGTCATCATTTGACCTCTTCAAAGGTTTGTTATTTCATTAATGAGCTAGTTTGGTTGGCTTGTCGCCAAAAGTTAGGTTATTAGCACATTATTTTACTTTTGGGGCTTATGTAGGCCTAAGAGACTAATTCGAACTCCTAATTAGTGTATAGATACAAGTGAGATGAGTTCACTTTCTCATCATCACCTTGGATTTGATCTCTCTTCTCTTTATAGAATTTTGCACATTTTCTGGGATGAAGAAATGGAGCATGGATGAATTTTGATGTTTGGACTGGAGTATTTTTATCTTGGAACTTCTTTATTGTCAAATTGTTGATGGTTGGATATGTTCTATTACATGTAAGTACACACTTTTAATATTATTCTTGTTTTACTTTTGTCATATGCATTGAATGGGATTTTCGCTATAATAGGGCTAATTGTTGCATTGCATAATTGCAAATATGTGGAATTATTGTTTCTATATAACATTCTCAATGTTTGGGCCATGTATGTGAATGAAATCTCATCGGGATAATTCCACCGGGGAATTTATCTTGATAAGCCATCTCTTTTGCTAAGTGAAGTATAAAAACTTTGACGTCTCTTCCTCTTGCCCTAAAGGCTAAGCGAAGAAGTCCTTAAGGCCTCCTTGATCGAAATACAAGTTCCTTTTTCATTATTCTCCTAGACTTCATTCTCCCCAAAGGATTATGGCACTGGTCCTCCAATAGGTGATCACTCAAAGAATACTTTTCTTCACCTTTCCCTCTC
Organism: Pinus taeda; assembly: GCA_000404065.3. Taxonomy (NCBI): domain Eukaryota; kingdom Viridiplantae; phylum Streptophyta; class Pinopsida; order Pinales; family Pinaceae; genus Pinus; species Pinus taeda. The sequence continues at coordinate 105,329 of APFE030782336.1, forward strand.
TCCTCTAGGTCTAGCCAAGTTGGGTCACCTAGGGCATCATTTTCCCGATAAAATAGCCCAAGAAAAAGTTCGATCTCCTAGCCTCCACTGCGTTGTTGTGTCCTCAAGGCCTCCTCCAATTTTGAAGCCATTCCGGCAGTGGAGTTGTGAGATAACCCAAGCCCTAGCTCTGAGATCAAACTTTGCCCTGGTGTTCCCTAGGCTAGTGCCTCATAGGATCAATTTGACACCTTTAAGTGGAAATTCTTGCTTTGATCCTTTCCCCTTCCTTGTTTGGGTTAAGAACATCATTGGTTGCTAGATTCTTCCCCCTTAATCTAAGTTGGGTCCACTTGGTCCCGTGTGGTCCCACACCTTGAAAAGTCAAATCTTCAAGAACCATTTGGAAAGTCAAGTCCAGTAAGGATTTTAGGATTGCAAAACTGCTTCACAAGGCATATTCCTCTAACCTAACCCTCAAATCCTCACCTTCTTGTCTTGGAAATCTTTATACCTTGCTTAACAAGCAAGTAAGCTCTATTCTTTACCCCCTTCTAGGAAAAGGATTATTAAAGTCACTTCACATCCATTCGGTGATTCATCCTTCACAAGTGACTTTCTATATACCAAGTCTCCTCCCATGAGTGAAAGCCCGTAAAGAGTAGGGAGTTTTAGTTGAGGTGATAGTGGACTAAGCCTCCATCGTTGCCCTTTGATCTAGCAGCTGTCCCTTAGGAGTCCCTTTTATGCCCCCTGTTATTTTGAGCGGTAACAAGACTCGTATTTAATCAACAGAACCAAGCCCTCTATGTACCTTGATGTTAGTGATATTGGTTGTCAAACTCCTCTATCATGACCCTACTAAAAGTGTACCCATCAATCAAACAAAATCTTGACTTGACATGCTACATTTTTTTGATCTTATGTTAATTGCTTAGAGGGTGATATTAATGACAAAGATACCAAGATAGGCAATGATTTTGATGATATGTAACTATTTGTTGTAACATTTGATTTTTTTGGATGCTGAAGGCCATCTAGAGCCTATTTGTTAATGTATTTTCAGTTTAGACATGGCTTGCACTCAATGCTATTTTGATTATGTCCACCCTTACATGCTATATAAATGAGAACTTGTAACTTGTAGACATGGTTGATGAAGATTATAACTTTTAGATGATTGATTTTATATGGTTTACTCCATGTTTTTATGCTTTTTATATCTAATTCATCATTCTACATGCTTTTGTTGACATATATGCATCAAAATATATAAAAAAATATACTATATAAAAATTCACTCCTAATTCGCTCTCGACCTAGGAGATTTTGAAAATGTCGGTCCCACTCTCCACTTCTGCTCCCAAGTAATCTTGGTCCTAGAGTTGCACAAAGATCTAGGCAAGCTCCAATGAGGTGATCACTGGATGGTGTTTCGTCATGGATCAACACCTTAGTACAGGCGCCCACAATATTTAGTAGCAGGAGGATCAATGTCAATTGATGCAATCGGATTCTAGAGTGACAATGCAGACTAGTGGTAGTCAGATACTGAGGAGCACAGAGAAGTGTTGACAATAGAGCAGGAGGCTCAGTGCAGAATCACCAGCAACGTAAATTTCTCAGTAGACAGTGCAGAGGCTAGTAGCAATCAGATGCTCAGGAGACAGTTAAAGCACAATGACACAGATGATTCAATATTTTGGATGCTTCTCAGTTGCAGTAGTTGTGGTAGTAGCAACAACAGTTGAAAGAGAGTTGCAGTGCAGATGTAGAGTTGGCAGTAGTAAAAGATGTACAGTGCAGTGTCAGCAACAGCACAAATGCGATAGTTTGGTTCAGCTACAGTTAGTGGCAAATGAATCAGATTTAGTGCAGTGGTTGATGGATAGTGACAAGAAGCTACAGTGGTTAGACATCAACAACGTGATTGGAGGATGTAGGAGAGACAAGGCGTTGTAGTAGTACGACACTAGAACACCTTCCTCGCTAAGAGGGAGTGTTAGTTTTTGTAGCATCGGTTGGTGTTCTAATCTTAAGACTTGGTGGAGAGGCTAAAACACAAGAGTTCTCCAAAACCCATAAATTGTTTTTGGAAATTCAACCTAGAGATGGTTCAATTAAATTAATTGACCGTACTTAAAAATTCCCTAAATCTAACTTAGGAAAAGTGGTTAATTAATAGTAATTAATTGAGAAAGGTGAGAATTCTATAGAAACTCACACAGATCAACTTGGAGACGATCTCAACCATCGATTAAGTTTTAAATGTGGTCGTTGGAGTCCCAACTAGAGATTATAAGAAGAGGTGGGTAGATGGAAAACACACATGGAGAAAGAGTTTCCTTGGGTAGTTCGATTTTTCAGAGATCGACATCTTGCCGGAAGAGTTCACACCAGAGAGGGGACACAGAGACAGAGATGGGAACAGATAGTCAATATGGAGGAAGTTTTCCAGTTCTAGAGAGTCAAGCAAAAGGGTCGTATTTCCCAGAAAGGTTTCACAGAGCCAACGCAAATAGATTCAAAGGGAGATTGATTTTGCTGAGAGGAAGGGTGATTCATTTGCAGTTGATCCGAAAAATCTCTTGGAGGTCAAGTGAGTCACTTCCAGAGGTAGAGTTGGATAGGCAATCATCTTTCCAGCAGTTAGGGGGCATAGCGAGTTAGAGTTTGCCTGAGCACTACGCAAAGGCTCACAAAGAGGTTGTACGAACAACTAAGTTTTCCAATTGTCAGAATTGGATCAGGCGTGGTGTTGAAGTATTTTCCTCAGACATTTTGGCTAGATTATTTTGCTAGTTGGGCATCCAGGGATTGTACTAAAAATTTCTCACTGTTGCTTAAAAATAAAACCCTCAACTGCTGCACCAGTGTTTCCACATCGAGTTTTTCATTGTACATTTGTCCAAAAACAATGGTGTCACTTTTTATGTGTGTGTGTTAGTATTTTCTTAGTTTCCGGCGTATCTTCCACAATATTTTATTTTGTGAAGAAATTGCAATGTGATGAATTCGGTATGAATCAGTAAATTAATAAATTGTTAATCAGTTAGAGGAATTAATTCTAGTTGTTGCATTTCAAGGAATTTTCACAAGGCACGATTTTGTGCAAATGTAGTAAGGAGATCAGTTAGATCAACTCCAATTGTTGCAGCAAGACCATCATCTTTGCTATGGGGGCCCACAATATCATATTAGCAGGTTCAGTGTCAGTAGGTGCAATCAATCATTCAAAAGACAGTTGCAAAGCTAGTTGCAGTCAGTTCCTGAGAGACAGTTGAGTGCTAGTTGCAGTGACACAGGTAGTGCGAATTGCCCAGTTGCAAGGAGCAGGTGCAGTTCCAACCAGAGAGGTTTCTAGTTTTTCGGAGGAGGAAAGAAGGCCGAGTTATTTCTAGTAGAAGAAGCCAAGGGAGGTATTACAAATTGTCCAGTTGGAGAGAGCAAGGCGCAATTGTATCTAGAAACAATCGCCATTCCGTGTTGCAGATGCTACAGGTTGCATACTAGTATATGGAGGTGATCCAGAGGCAGAACGAGTAGTTTCAGTTTGCAGCAAAAGGCAGTGTCTATTGGAAAGGGTTTCTGCAGACAAGATTGAATTTCCCGCAGCAGAACTATGTAGTCCAGTTAGGCATGCAAACAGGAGTGTGAGTTGTAGTGGAGAGGCTTTGCTGGAAGGAAGAGAGATTTCCCAGGTTTGTTTCTAAGGGAGATCGAGACTCACTATTGTATTCGTTGCAGCCGCAGAGCAGTAACAACAATAATGTGAGATCAATTGCAACACAGGCAGTGTTGGAAATAGTGTAGAGAGGCACAGTGCAGTGTTAATAGTAGCGCAAATGCAGGGTGGTTCAACTACAGATCTAGTAGATGAATCAGAGTATGCGCAATGGCTTGGTGGATAGTGACAGGTTGTTGCAGATGTTGGACACCAACAACATGGTCTAGCTATAGAGGAGTAGAGATGATTGAGGAGAGAGAGAACAACTTCCTCGCTAAGAGGGAGTGTTAGATTTTGTAGCATCGGACAGGTGTTCTAGTCTCGGTTTGTGTCTAAAAGACTAAGGAACATGAGATCTCTAAAACCCAGAAAAGGTTTCAAGATATAAGCTTGTGAAACGCCTTAATTAAATTAATTGGCCATAATTTAAATTTTTCCTAAGTCTAACTTAGGAACACTGGTTAATAAATAGCATAATTAAAGAAAGTCAAGAATTCTCTAAAAACTCAAATGGATTGAGTCTAAGATGATCTTAGTTGTTGATGGGGATCTAATCATGGTCGTTGAAGCTCCAACAAGAGATTATAAGAGCAAATCGATGGGATGGAGTGAGACACTTGAGACATAGAGGGAGCAAGTTCCTTGGCAGATCGAGCTATCCAGTTGCAGAGATTCAGCAAGAAGAAGAGTTTGAGCCAGAGAAGGAGAGCATCAAGGATTGATGGAATAGCAACAGAGAGTTCTAAAGGATTTTCAAGTGTTGGAGAGTCAGCAAAAGAGAGGCCAAAATATTTTGCAAAGAAAGTCATCTAGGAGGTGTGAGTTATCTAAGTCCAGGTGGAAAGATTACTAGGAAGAGGTTGGATCAACTGTCGGAGTCCGGAAAGGCATTCTGAAAGGTAGAGCGAATTTTTCTAGTGGTAGAAGAAGGCTAGACGACCCAGTTGGAGTAGTTCCAGAGGTCATAAAAACTACACAAGCTAGGTAGTGGAGGTTCCAAGTAGGCCAAGTTGTCAGGGAGAGAACGAGCAAGCTAGAGAGAGGCTGAATTGTTGCAGAAGGGAGATAATTTCTCCATTATATTTTTGGCCAAATTATTTGCTTAGGATAGCCAGTTGGCATCCAACTTATTGTACTCAGATTTTTTTATTGTTGCATAATAATAAAATAAACCTTCATCTGCTGCACCAGTTTTCCCTTCAGGGTTTGTCCAGGGACTATTAGTCCGAAAATATTGGTGTCATTTTTATTGTGTGCGCATCTATTTTCTCAGTTCCAAAATTTTATTTAGCTTCCGCAAAATTTATTTGTGAAGAATTGCAATGTGTTTTATTCGATATTAATTAGAAAAATAATAAACTGTTAACTAGTTAGAAGAGTAAATTCCAGTTACTGCAATTCGAGGAAATTTCACACATTTTAGGTGATGGAACAAAATTATGGTCAAAGTTGTTCCTTCTTCCAAGTCACCCAATAATCCATGCCCAAAATGCCCAATGAGAAACAAGTATAAGCCCCCTATTGCACAATGAAAAACATACCTTTTGGGTCAGATTTCCCACCTTCTAACACATGCTTTTGACAAATGGGCAAGGAAACATATAACTGATGCAGGGAGCGAAGATAAAGTGGAACATCACATTGGATATGGGTGGATCTCAAGGGTTGTTGGTTGCTGGCTGAAGAAGATGACTAGGAAAGCTCTCCCAGGGGTCCCACTTTTGGTGTGTAACATCTGTCTCCAACTGGGACATGAGCTCACTATAGAGTACATGATCAATGTAATCGAGCAAGGACATCATGAGAACTCCAACAATCTCCTGGGACGTAGACCTGTGTCCAGCATGTTGGAAAATGTAACTATGCACAATCTTCATAATTATTATACTCATATCATTATATATATTTATTGTAAAAGGAAAAATATAATTTTGAAAGCATGGGTTTCATGCTCTATTTTCATTGTCAATTAGGTCAAGAATGTTCTTCATGCTATAGGGTTTATTGAGTCACTATAATCCTTGATATATGTATAAGATTCTTATGGGCACATTGTATCAAGAAAGAAACATTAATTTTGTTTTTAAAGTGTCTTTTGTGTACTCCCATCAACAAATCAGTGTTTCCAAGTGAAGTCGGCCTAAAGAGGCCTATTAGACCATGAAAAAAGGGTTATATATTAGGAGCATTCGACCTCTTTTGGCTATCATCCATCCATCAAGTTGAATCTGCACTAAAAATAGAAGCTAATAAAGAAGGAAGAATCCAGAACGCAGAAGAAAAATTCTGAATTTTGACCTAAAAGAGCTCACATGTGAAAAATTTTGAGGATTCATGTAAGTTGCAGGGCAAAAGATTGTAGACTTGTAGTAAGGGACCAAAATTTTGTCTATTGCAGATTTGAAGGACCTTGACTCTTGTTGAATTTAACTCTTTGAAGAAGATACTTTGAAGGAAGGAAGGACCTTGACTCTCATTGATTTTGAAGGAAGCCTTGAATTTTTTAAAAAGGAAAATTTGGAAGGTTGACTTGGTGTTTGGTGGAAGTCCTAGTCGTGTACTCGTCTCATTTGATTTGGTTCCATAAGAAGAAGAGTTTGATTGGGGTTTACCCTAGGAAAGGGGTTTTAGCCCTAGCTGAGAGCCTACATACTGTTATTGTGATCTTCATGTTCCTTTGATTTGATAGTTGCTTGATGAAGAGAAGATAAAAGAAGAAAATATGAAATTGTCACAAGCTATTATCAAAGTAAGAAAATATTTTCTGCCTTCTGATTTTCTAACATGGTATCATAGCTAAGGTGAGAAAGGAAAAAGTAAGCTTGAAGATCATTTGTCATAAAGAAAGGGAAAGTATAAGAAGAAGCTCTAAGAAGAGAAGGGCCATCATTCAGGAAGGCTACTAGACTAAGAAGCTCTTGAGAACATCTTGGAAAATCTTTTGTGGACATTGGAAGAAATCATTCACAAGTAAGTTTTGGGATCTTCATTGAAGTAAGTTTGAAGAAGTATCAAGAACCTTTAAAGTATCAATAAAGGAAGAATAACTAGCATCAAAATCAAGCTAGAAGAAAGATTTATGACAATAACAAGTATACCTATGGCATCATCAATGAAATTTGAGAATAAGCTTCAAGGAGCTTCAAAATTTAGAGCCTGGAAGACAAGGATGGATCTTATCCTTGCCAAGCACAAAGTCTTAGACATTGTGCTAGGAAAAGTAAAAAAACCTACAGATGATGCTAGAAAAGAAAAATTCAAGGAGAATGATATTCTAGCCACGAGTCTCAATGTGGAATCAATTAAGGTCAATCTAATTCCCTACATATCCACTCAATATACTTCAAAGAAAATATATGAAGCTCTCTCTAAATTATTGACAATCAAAAATATTAGCCAAGTTGCAAGCCTAAAGAATGGGCTTCAAACTATCAAAATGACAAAAGACGATACTATATCTTCATACTTTTTGAAAAACTATCGTATAAGAGATGAACTCCAAGCAATTGATGAAATTATCCCTGATAAGGAACTTGTCATATCATCCATTTTAGGTTTGTCCAAATCATGGAATGCCTTTGCAATCGGCATCAATAGTTAGAAAGAAACTCCATCATTTGAAGAACTATGGTCCTTATGTACTCAAGAAGAAGCTCGACTTGCTCTAATAGGAGGAAATCAAGAAGGAGAAAATGATATCTCAAATGCTTATACATCCCATTTCAAAGAAAAAGGAGGAAATAAGAAATCCGACAAAGGTTTAAAGAGGAATCATCACAAAAAGATTGATCTATCAAAAATTCAATGTTTTCAATGTCACAAATTTGGGCACTATAAAAATCAATGTCTTGAAAAATCAAATGATAACAAAAAGAGAGAAAGAGATCATGCTAATATTGTTGATACTAAAGAACCAACAAAGAAATCCAAAGGAGAAGATCATGAAGTCAAAGATGTGTATTATTAAGAAGAGACTTCAAATCTCAAAGATTGCCAAAATTTCATATCCTTTAATTCTAGGTCTTTAGGTTTTGTGAAAAATACTTTTATAGATCATTATTGTTTTTGTTTGTAGCCTTAGTTTATAAACTTTGATTTGTAAACCCTGTAATAAGAGAGTGTGTCCAAAAAAAAACATCATGGACATGTTCTAGGATAAGATATATTTCAAAGACATCTAGATCTATTCAAGATCAAGAGGGAGCCTTTGCGGTTCACAAAAAGACAAGTATTTTATCCATTTCTTCTTTCATTACATTGTTTTTATTTTCTCAAATATATATAGCTTTATGTTTACTCAATTTTAGCCTTTTATGATTTCCCTGAAAAGGATTGCAGGGAAATGAAGTCAAAAGATTATGGATATATTCAGAGGCAACAATTCAACTATCAAGATAACAATAAGAATTACACTGATGGAAGCATCGAGAAGAAGTTTTGGTATCTTTGTTAAAAGCAATCATTCAACAATGCATCTAGATCAATTTTGTGCAGTGATATTATGACATCATAAGGATCACAAGGATCCTCTACTAGAATAGAATTACAACACGAAGGAAGTTTTAGAGGAACAGTCCAAAGGAAGAAGAAAACTGGTTAAGGTATGTTTTTTCTATATTATGTCTTTGTAAATGGTTATAATATGAAGTTTTTATAAATCTTGAGTTTAGGGTTTGCTAACATTTAGGGTTTTTTGAATAATAGCCTGACATCCTTCAAAAGTTGAATGGCCCATTTTGGCGGTTGATGTTCACTTGTTTGTGGATCTGAATAATCACCATCATTATAAAGTGGATTGATATAAACAAATGTTCTTCGATCATCTAAAGGTTTAGGGGGTGGAGAGTCACTATCAAATGAATTGTTGCTAGAAGATTCAAAGGAACTTCTAGCAAATCCAGATGGTCTAGCTGAAGTTGGTGAGTTGGATGAATCAGTTTTTGATGAAGACAATTCAATATCATACCAATGTTGTGTACTTAGTTGATTTTGCATTCTGCTTTTCTTTTTATCTCCCTTAGTTTCCAATTTATGTAGAAGACTTTCTATCTCTGTGGCACTCTTGCTTTCTGTTTCATCAAATATAACATCCCCGCTAACAATAAACTTTCCATTGGACAAAAGATGATATCCCTTCTTTTCATCGGAATACCCAATCAATGTACACTTCAAACTTCATGAATCAAGCTTAATTCACTTTTCTTTTGGAACTAAGGCATAACACACTGAACCAAAAACTCTAAGATGTTTGACTCAAGGTTTGAAACCAAACCATGCTTCATATGGTGTAATTCCATCCAAAGAAGGAATAGGAGACTTGTTCCTATTGTATGTATTGCTTCTACCCAATATAAAGGACTTAAAATTTTGAAAGTTAGCATGGATCTTCCCATCCCTAACAAGGTGTGATCCATTCTCTCTGCTACTCCATTTTGTTGTGGAGTGTAGACATTTGTAAGTTATCTTTTGATACCATTGTCCCTGCAATAAGTTTGGAATTCATTGGAAGTGAATTCCCCTCCATTGTCTGTCCTGAGAGTGCCAATTTTCTCTCAGACTTCATTCTCAATGAGTTGGCAAAAAATCTTAGGCTTTTTGAATGTTTCTAACTTTTGTTTCAAAAAATAAACCCAAGTCATTCTACCAAAATCATCAATGAAGAATAAAAAGTATCTACAACCTCCTATAGAAGTCTGTAGAGGTCCACAAATGTCACTGTGAACCAATTGCAAACACCTATTTGCATGTGATGAACTTGATGGAAAAGTCTCTCGACTTTGTTTCCCGTAAATGCAAGCTTCACATCTTGCATTTTCTTTCTTAAAAGTTGGAAGTCATTTAACCATTCCCTGTTTTTGAAGTTGAGAGAGACTTTCGAAGTTTAAACGTCCATATCTAATATGCCAAAACCTTATTGGTGAAATATTTGTACTTGTTGTTCCAGCAAAAGCAAAATTTTGTGGGATGATTGTTCCTTTCTTCCTTAGAAGTTTTCCATCTTCATATCCTATCATCACTGTCTTCATATTTTGTTTGATGGAGTTGATTTTTACTAAGCCATCCTCCATAACAACTTGATGTCCTGCTTGTCGAATTGTGACTAATGACAACAAATTCTTCTTGAAAGTTGGTACATACCAATCATTTGAGATGAGTTTTTCTCCAATGCCAGGAAGAGAAACTTTACTACACCTTTTTCATAAGGATTGTGTCTTGTATCATTTGCAAGAAATATTGAATTGAATTGGCATTGTTGAAAAGTCCAAAAGAAGTCACATCGAAAAGTCATATGTTGTGTTGCCCCTGTATCTAAAATCCAAGCATCTTCATAATCACTTTTAAGATATGTGGAGACCTGTAATGTTGTTGATTATGAAATTTGAAGTGTAGTAAAGACATATTTTGAGCCATCATCTTCTTGATCATTAGCAAATTGTGCCAAGTGTTGTTGAAACTTAGGAATTTTTTCAATGGAAGTTCGACAATCTTCAACATAATGACCAACTCTATTAAATCTTCTACAAACAACTTGATTGAAATCTTTGCCTCTGCCTCTGCTTTGTCCTGTACCTTGATTTTGTCCTCTTCCTTGACTTTTTCCTCTTTCGTGATTGTTGTCTTTGCCTTGAATGTTGCCTATGCCATAACAGTTGCTAGTTGCCTCTGCTGAAGTTGTTCCCTCTGCCTTGACTTCTACCACGACCTTGTCCTCTATATGCTCCTTGATTTTGATTGTTGTGCCCTCTTCCTCTACCTCCAAAACTTTCAGTTGAAGATTTACTAGTGTGCTAGCTTCTGTAAAGAAGACATCTCCTCCAACCCATCTCCTCTTTCCAAAAGTTTTGTCATGTTGAGCTAGCATTTCACTTAATTCATCAAATTTTAACGTCTCTAGTTTTCCAATTACCTGTAAAGTTTCCAAGAAATGTGTATATGAAGAAGGCAAACCAACAATCAAAATAGTAGTCATGAAGCTATCATCCACTACTTGAAATCCAGTCTTTACTATTTCTTGCTTAATGTTTTTAAGTCTGGAAATGTATTCAAGTACATCTCCCCCTTCTGTCAATTTATGTTGAAGCAACTTTAATTAAAGATCAACTCTCTTGGGTTCTGTTTGTGTATCAAATAAATCTTTAAATGTTTTCCAAGCAGACCATGCATTAGAAGCCTTTTCAATGTTCATCATTAACTAAAGATTTAATTAATTCTAATGCTTTGGCATTTTTTTTCTCCCATTTAGCTAGCGAGTCTGCATCTATAGGTTTGCCTGGTTTAACATCATCATCAAATACATCTTGCCAAAGTTCATTGTAAATCAAAGTGATTTCTATGTGCCTTTTCCATGTCTTGTAATTCTTTGAGCCTTCAAGTTTGTCAGACTTCAAAAATAAATTTACAAACTTAGACATTGTAAAAGTAAATGTATGCACCAAGATGAATCATGCACCACAAAAAGAAGATTGACAACACACCACACACAAAAAACGATCTATCAGGGCTTTTCCTTGACCCTCATATAGTAGTTTGAAAAGAAAAGTGATTGAGCTTTGTACTTTGCTCTAGTCAACTTCTCTGAAATTTTACAATGAAACTTTCAAAATTTGACTTTTTACAATGCCCTTGCAATTTGACTTCTTTAACTCTAGCCCCCCTCAAAGTAAAAGTCACTTTGAGTAGCAATTTGTTTCCCTCAAATAAAAGATTACACCTTATTACAAATTAGAAAATTACACCTTATCACTCCAAATTTACAAAAAGAAATTACACCTTATCTCTCCAAAATTTTACACCTCTATTGAAATTTACCTTATTACTCCACAATATAAAAAATTACCAACACTCCTTATCTCTCCATTAAAAATACAATTTTCAAAATAAAAAGCATATCTTTTCTCTCCATTAATAAACTTTACCTTTCAATACCTTTTAAACTCCCATTGAAAAACGAACTCATGAAATCACTTTTGGAAAAATGATTGTCACATTTCAATCTTTAAACTTTATTCAGTATAAAGGCGTATCTTTATGAAAGTATTTTGTTGGAGAAGTAAATTAATGCACCAAAACCTTTCAACGTAGTTTTCCCCTGGCAAACACTAGTTCTTCGCACATATTTTCTTCCCCACTCATCACAATTCCCAAACCATCTGTCAATCTCCTGCACAACGTTGTTGCTATTCTTCCATCGCTGGTTTTATTTCAATAACAAAAATCATATGTAACAAAATCCCATCCATGGTCGTAACAAACATAGGGTAGTCATCCAGAAACCCTATATAGAAGTGAAACCTAAAAAACAAAAACCCCAACCCTAGTTTATTGTTTTCCTCTATGAATCCCTAATTCTTGGATATGAAATCGAGGGTTTGCTAGCTAAATGTTATAATAGAAGCCCTAATGGAGTTTTCAGTAAGGTTTTAGGGTCTACATTAAACCCTACCTAAAATATGGAATGAAAATAGAATCAATGTCAAAACCCTAGGACCAAAATGCTCCATGATAAGTGTCAACCCTAGGTTATCAAATTTGATATCATGATTCTTATATATTGTGCTTGGTTGTACATGTTAATTAAGATTGTAGGTACATGAAAATGTTGAAAAGATGACCTCATGATATTGAGGAGCATTAAATAATGAAGTTGAATACAATGAAAAAGGAAGCTATTTGATTCCAGTTGATTGGAGGATCGATAAATCCCACTGTTATATATTTGTGGTAACTAAGAAACATAAGGCTGACCAAGGTCCCATGTCTCATATTAAGAATAAAAATATTGAGGATTTAAGATGGGGACGTGAAGCTATAGTATATTCCGCAAAGATGAACAGGTATTTGATATTTTGACTATATCTCTCATAGAGAAAACTTGCATATTTGAAAAACATGATTGGATTGGTTAAGACATGACGAGTTGTTGTACCTTAGGTTGATGGTACTTAGGGTTGCTATCTTGGCAGGTAGCCTAGATGATACCTGGAACCTTGTTAGGGTTGGCGTCTTGGAAGGTAGCCTAGATGACACGTGGATCCTTGTTGAGTTGGCATCTTGGTAGGTAGCCTAGATGATACCTAGAACCATGTTAATGTCTAAGCAGGTAGCCTAGCTGGATCCTTGATAAGTTAGTGTCTTGGTAAGTAGCCTAGATGACACTTGGATTCTTGGAAGTACCTTGGTAAGTAGCCTAGATGGCACTTAAGATCTCTAAGCATTGCATATGTTGATTATGATACTCTTCTTAGAAAATTTCAACTTGAGGTCAATTTTGTACTATTAGTTTAATTATGAATACCTACCTAGTTAAGAGGGAGTGTTGGAAAATGTAACTATGCTTGGTCTTCATATTTATTATACTTGTTTTTGCCAAAAATGTACACCAAGGGCCACAACATTCAAGGCGGGGGTTGTCACTCGGATCCTTGCCCACTTTGTTCTAGCTCTCTCCTAGGCAAGGTAAGGGGGGTAGTCCCTAAAAGGTGAAAGGTAGGATGATGAAGCGAAACTATTGATTTTTGGTAGCAGTGGATGTGCTCCAGCCATGAAATTGGTGGAGAGGCTAAGGCACATGATATCCCCAAGACCCAAAAATCGTTTAGAGAAACTCCACTCGGATGAAGAGATATTAAAATAATTAATAATTTTAATGGGTTCCTAAGTCTAAATTTGGGAAAATAAAAATATTAATGTGTAATATTAATATAAAATGGGTGAGAAAGTTGTAAGTGATGAGGATCAAGCCAGTTCTAATCTTAGTCGTTGATTAGGGACTTAATCTCGATCATTGAATCATCAACAGGAAAAGTATAAGAGGAGGCTTGGGGGTCAGTTAGAGACACACCAAGAGAGATCAAGAATTCGATTTTCTAGGGCTGGGTTTGTTGAGGAAATCGAGTTAGAGATCAGTTGCAATGAGGGGCAGTTCAGCAAGGGATTTCGATCCAAGGCTGAAGAATACATATCAGAGAGGCAAAAGAGTGTTGGAAGGGGCAACGCAAAGCCTAGGAGGGCTGACGGAGAGGCTAAGGAGGCCAGCGCAGAGGACGCAAAAGCCGTAGAGGTAGATGCAGTGGACGCAGAGGTTGGCGCAGAAAGCCGCAGAGGCTGATGCAAACAATGCAGAGAGATGTAGAGGCTAACGCTAATCTGAAGAGGCTGCGTTGAGGAGGTTGTATGGGGCAGACTAAGATCAGGTCAATCGGGAGAGGGTGATGCAGTTCCAGAGGAGTGCTTGGAGCAGATTTCACTGTCCCACACAAGGAACAATGAGAGTCACTGTGGGGTTGATCATCTGGTTGTTGATTTGTCAGAATATCTATCTCTGGAGAGAGGTACTACTGCCAAGGATATTCTCTGAAGGGTGAGCCATTTCTGGCACCCTAGGTGTATTCATAAATCTACTTTATAATAAAACCCTCATATATGCGGCACTGGTTTCCCGAATTAGGGTTTTCCGGGGATGATTGTCCAAAAATACCAGTGTCCCTTGTGTTGTCTCAGTTTATTTTAGTTGTTGATCTATATATTTGTGAAGGTTTCTATTGTGTTTACTTCAATGTTTATATTATTAAATAACTTGTTAATGTAAAGAACAAGTAGGAGATAGTAAACTAGATATTGAAGTAGGGGTTTTTGATGTGTTAGATTCAAAAATTTTCACATGTTATCAAAATGATTGCATATTAAGGAGGACTGAAGACACCAGCCGAAGAAATCTGAAAATTTTGCAGCAGAGAAGCAATTGTCCCAAGGGACAGCATTGTTCCAGAGCTGAAGAGGCAAGAGGAGGAGTGACGCAAGAAGAAGGGCAGAACAGGCTCACGCAGAGCCATGTCATACTTCTCAACCAAGAAGGATTGATGCAGTTGGTTAGGAGGAGAAGGTTCAACCTATACCATGATTGCGCAGAGTCTGAAGGGCCCAAATTCTTAATTGCCAGTGCTAAGGGAGTTGTGCAGATTGTGATTTGAGGAGCTAGTGGGACGTTGGTTCTGTCAATACAAAACAATGTCTAAGGAGACAGAACCAGGGTAGAGGGAATCACTACCTCGACGAATTTCTAGCCAAGGAATCTAGATCCGAGTTGCAGCAGCAAAGGGGGATTGGAGAGGAGTGATTCGACAGTTGATAGTAGGATTTCCAGGAGGGAAGTCGAGAATCAAAGAGAGTCTAAAAGAGGAGCAAAGATGGCAGTAAACAGATTGAGGGATCAAGACAGATTGGACGGGGATTCTAGTTTGTCATCTCAAAGGCCAAGATCCTAGCAATCCTGGATAAACATCGCATCAAGGACTATGCCTTGAAAATAGTAGTTGTCCCAATTGATCCTAATGCTAATGAAAAATATGAGGAGGCCTAGGTGAAGGCAAAATGCATGATCCTAGACAGGGTCAAGGATCATGTAATACCACATATTGCTGAGAAGTCGACAACAAGGGAGATGTGGGAGACCCTGACCACCTTATACCAGGGCTCTTCCGTGCAGCAGAAGATGTTATTGGAGAATCAACTGAGGTCATATCAGATACAGAAAGGAGAGGAGATAGATCATTTTCTTCTCAAGTTACAAGGGATTCGGAACCAGCTTACTTCTGTGGGGTCTACATCGGATCCAGAGTTTATGGTCAACACTACTCTAAATGCAGTCTCTGAGGATTCGGAGACATTTGTCCAAAGTATTTTTGGCATAGCGACTCTCCCCAGTTGGGAGGAGATGTGGGTAGCCCTTTGAGAGGAAGAGAACAGGAGGTTGACCAAGGCGGGGAGTAGCAGTGAAGGAGTTTGAATTAAGAAAGAGGAGGAGGATGCAACTATAGCATTTGCGAGACAACAAGGGGTTCATAAGAGGAAGAAGAAAGACATCTCCAAGGTCAAGTGCTTCAACTGTGGGGAGTTGGAACATTATGCCTCTCAACACCCCAGGAAGAAAGGCAAGGGAGAAGCTTCTGACTCTAAGGTAGCTCCAACAAAGGCAGAGAAGGATGTCGAGACTGATGACGATTGTGAAATGAGTGCTCATGCGCCTCTAGAGAAGAGGTGCGGAGACATAGAGTTGTAGTCGAGAGGACTACATGCAGGGGTAGGATCCTTGAGGTGCCCAAACTCTTGGATCACATACGGCTACGGGAGCCCTTAAAGATAGTAGCATGATGGCAGATGTCGGGTGGAGCAAGGTGTGATGGAGCGACAAGGTAGTACTAGAGTGCAAAAGTCTGTAGTAGCGCAGTGGAGGTTGCAGCAGTGCGAGAGGCACAGTAGAGGTTGCAGCAGTGCAGTGGCAGCAGAGGGAGCACAGGTGGCTTCAGCATCATGTGACTTCCATATTGACTAGGATGTCAGTGTTTGGGTGAAGTCAGTTACTTACTTCTCGGTAATTGAGTTGCAGTGCAGCAGTTAGCAATGGCAATGCTATCGACAACATGATGCAGCATGTTGAGAGGAAGCTGCAGTACAAATGTGGTAGTGGAAGTGTCATGGGAAGCAATACAGGAAGCAGTAGTGTAGGGGATGTGAGGCAGCAAGCCAAGCATCAGCACAGGTACTGATGCAAAAGATCATTGTGATGTTTCTATGGTGAAGCATTACTAGAGCACATTCCTCACTAAGAGGAAGTGTTGATTTTTGGTAGCATCAAATGTGATCTAGCCATGTAATTTAGTGGAGAGGCTAAGGCACATGAGATCTCCAACACCCAGAAATCGTTTAGAGAAATTCCACTCGGATGAAGAGATATTAAAATAATTAATATTTTTAATGGGTTCCTAAGTCTAAACTTGGGAAAATAAAAATATTAATGTGTAATATTAATATAAAATGGGTGAGAAAGTTGTAACTGATGAAGATCAAGCCAGTTCTAATCTTAGTCGTTGATTAGGGACTTAATCTTGATCGTTGAATCATCAACAGGAAAAATATAAGAGGAGGATTGGGCGTCAGTTGGAGACACACCAAGAGAAATCAAGAATTTGATTTTCCGGGGTGGGGTTTGCTAAGGAAATTGAATTAGAGATCAGTTGTAGTGAGGGGCAGTTCAGCAAGGGATTTCGATACAAGGCTGAAGAATACAAATCAGAGAGGCAGCAAAGTGCCGAAAGAGGCAGTGCAGATCCTAAGAGGGTTGAGGCAGAGACTAAGGAGGCCAGTGCAAAGGACACAGAAGTCGTAGAGGTAGACACAGAGGACGCAGAGGCTGACGTAGAAAGCCACAGAGGCAGACACAAACAACGCAGAGGGCTATAGAGGTTGACGCTGAGCTGAAGAGGCCGCACTAAGGAGGTTATGTGGGGCAGAGTGAGAGCAGATCAGCCGGGAGAGGGTGACGTAGTTTCAGAGCAGTGCTTGGTGCAGCTTTCGCTGTCCAACACAAGGAACAATCAGAGTCACTGTGGGGTTGATCATCTGGTTGTTGATTTGCCAGAATATCTGTCTTCAGAGACAGGTACTACTGCCAAGGATATTCTCTGAAGGGTGAGCCATTTTTGGCACCTTAGTTGTATTCAAAAATCTGCTTAGTAATAAAACCCTCATATATGCTGCACCAGTTTTCCCAAATTGGGTTTTACCGGGAACAGTTGTCCAAAAACAACCGTGTCCCTTGAGTTGTCTCAGTTTATTTCCATTGTTGATCTATATATTTGTGAAGGCTGCAATTGTGTTTACTTAGATGTTTATGTTATTAAATAACTTGTTAATGTAAAGAACAAGTAGGAGATAGTAAACCAGATATTGCAATAGGGGTTTCTGATGAGTTAGATTCATAAATTTTCATAGAAACTTGTTGGAAACCAACAAGTTATAGGAGATGCACTTAGGATTATCTTGTTAACTCGACTTAAATTAAATGCAAGAGTGATTAATTGAGTAGTGCTTAGGCTATACAATTAGATAAGACTATTTAGATTTAAAGTTATGAGACTAGTACCTTCAACTGCAATGCTCAGAGAAATTGATTTGTAGAATAAATGGATTATCAAGTCACAAGATAACAAGTGTTGTTTAAGGAAAACGAGTTAGAAAATGCAATGCAAACCAAGTTAAGATGAGGATGCATATGATAAAATGACAATTATTCAACTTGCATTCGAGGTGGAAAGATCACAAGAGATGAGAATCTGCTAGCAATATTACTGCCTCTTAGAAAATGTGTTAATATGCTTGAAACCTCAAATAAGATAGATGCTTGAAAAATATAGTGCTACAAGCTTATGATAACGTTGGCAAAGCAAAACACAAGTACAGTGATAAGCAAATCCTCCAAAATTTTACTTGTTTTGACAGTTGAAACAATTCGAACTTGCTAGAGATCCTACAATTATTAGATTGCCAGATGAGAAATTCTAGGATATACACTAGAGAAGATGACAAACTCCCAATTAGATACTTTGAATGCTTAATAGCAAATTCAACTGTGAATGTACTTTTTGCAGATGCAGTAATGCCTTCAACAATGCAATGATGCAACTGCACTTCTTGTGAGATGCTAGAGCTAACAAGAGTGCAATGGTGCAGGAATGAGGGAATACAAGATTCACGATAAGATTAATGCTTCATAATCATCCAAAAGAGCACAAATGACACTCAGAGCAGTCCACTGTCATTAAAGATGGACAATTACAACCTACTGCCAAGTATATATCAGTCAAATGAGATCTAAGCACAAGCACAATGATAAGCTAGATTGCTAACAGTAAAACAAGTCAATCCCAAAGCAATCAGCCTATCCAATAATCATTTAATAAATGCACCAGACCTATGTTGCTGCCAAGAAATACAAGCCTATTGCAACCACATTCCAGATTCACAATGTCATTATCATAGACCATTAGCTGTGTATTCATCAATCAATTTTAATGCTGCAAATATTATGCTCCAGGGGAAACAAGATCACAGGTGCTTTGGGATTGTTTACTGAAGCAGAGAGAATGATATTGGATACAACGCCAATTGTGATATGTTTCACGGTCAGAACAAGTAAAGAATGACACAAGCAAAAGCGATGATGTAATTAACTTGAATATTATACTTTAGCGATAGAAAACTTGCATCAGACTTTGAGAGGAACCACAGTCTTTATGTAAGCATCAATAATTAATTTACTTATAAATGGTGCAATGAATGTTCCTTTAGGCAGCTTAGCATATGTGAATGTAATCCAATAAAACTCAGAAAATCTCAATGCCAATGACTATAAGAACTTGCTGAAGTAAATAGTGCAAACAGTCTTTTTCAAAATGAGCTAACAAAACCTGAATTTCAGAGACCTATAAATTAACAGGAATTGTGTTTTATGACAGCAGTAAGCTATGGATGCCAAATCAATGAGCAAAAAAAATTTCAAGTTAACTATTTTCACAAAAATGTCCAAGATGAAGGTGCAAAGAAATTTTATGATCAAGCTTTGTGTGACAGTGACTGTAAATTAAAACTGTATGCCAATGATAATTTTACAGTTTGAGGCCCTAGGCCTTTGAAATCACTTGCCCAAACACAATTTCTCTGCAAAAATTGATGGTGAATCAACCCAGAATTTGGTTTCTCCTCCACAGTGATTGAAATCAAGCCCAAATAACTCCGAACAACATAAGAAAGGAGCCCAAATGTGCTTGGATTAAGGCCTTGAAATCCGGTCTGCGGGCTGCTAGGAGGATTAGGACAGCAACAGGGAGAGATAGGGCTAGGATGAGAGCTTTAGGGACGAAGAGAGATGTGGAGGCCAAGAGGGAGACAGCATGAGAGAGGGGTAAAAATGGCAGGATTTAGGCAAGGAAAAGGAGGACGGAACAGGCAGCAGGAAGGGGCTAAGTTGTGAGGGAGCAGGGTTAAGGAAAGAGGCTTAACGCAGGAAGGAAAGGAGCAAGAGGAGGGGATGCAAGCAGAAGGTTAAGGAGAGCTATTGTGGCATCAAGGAAGGAGGGCTAGGGGTTGTCTCAAGCCTTAAAAAAATTGCCCACAATTTTGAATTCTGAACTGAGATATTTCTACCTTCAATCGTTCAATAATTATTGTCAAAACTCTAGATTTAAATGCTTCACTGAAAGATCTAATCATGTAATCTCTGCAAACAATCTCTAAGCCAAGATCTTGCCCTCCAAGGTATAGATCTAGCTTAGATCTAAAGATTTTTTTGACTAATTTCTCAAATCTATTCCTACACAAGTAAAAAGAGAAAAATCCAATACCCAATATGTACAAAAATAGAGAAAATCCCAAAAAGCCAAGAGTTAATATTCAAAATTATGTTACAAACTTCAGATCTACACAAGTAAATAACATATCTATACAAATAATTTACATATCTATACAAACAATTTACAGATCTATTGGATCTGAGAAGTATGAGTTCAACCCCACTCCTAGATCTGTAGATTTATGCTCTTCCTAGTTAGATCTAACAATTTAACACAATATTTTGAAGATAAATAATTTTTTAAGTTTTAGGTACTAGCCCAGGACAACCCTGCAAAATATAATTCATCAGATAATCTAGGAATTTTAATCCGAAAGGCTCTTCAAATCTTAAGTTTGGGAATCGACTGGTTGAACCAAAAACTTCCCCAAATGCTCAAAAAATTTTAATCAAGTGATTTTTGCACACTTATAAAATAAGTCGTTAAACCAATAGAAGTATAAAATAACTATTAAATCTTTAGAGATAACTGCTAATCAATTAAAAATTTTAATGTTATCTTAAAACCCAACAACCTAAGTAAGATACCTGTGCAATAGATTGATCTACAAGAGCTATTAACCAACATCTTATAAATAATATCAGCAAAACTTTAAATACAAGTTACCATAAAATACCGAAGAAGAACATTGCCATCAATTAAAATCCCAAAGACTTTGCATTGTATTATTCCAAAAAAATTTACAAGAGTTTGAAGAGCTAGTACACGATCCAATGATTGGATAGAATAGACTAAAACCGACCTCTAATTTATAGATAAATTCTCCAACGGTTAGTTCGTTTGATCCCCATTAAAGTAATATTGACCGTTGAAAAAAAATTAATTATCTTTTAATCTACTGCGTTGAAATTATTTTATTTTTTAAGGAATTCCAAATTTTTCATTTAATTCATTTTTAATTAACTCAAAAATAATTATTTTGAGTTAATTTCTCCAAAAAAATTGACTTTGACTTAACTAGCAAGGCCCAAGGGTCCAAAATCTCTTGAAATTTTCAATATTGCCTTGGTCGGGGATTTCCAAAAATTAATTTCCTTAAAACCCACGAATTTTACCTTTGGAGAATTTAATTTTACCTAGGACACAAAATTAATTAAATTTCTAGCCTTCGGATTTTAATTTAATTTTTGCCAGCAAATTTAATTAATTGAATTATGAGAGGATTAATAATTTTTCCAACCCTCTAATATTTAGCCATGGTGTCTAATTATGAGAGACTATGCACTAAATACTTTTTACATCAAGATTTTACATTTTAATACGTGAAGGGGGAAACCCATTCGTTATAGACCTTCAACATTTACCCATTTTTGCGACACAAAAAATATAATCTAGTAGACTAAGTGACTTGTAATAAAATAATTTAACCAATTAGCTAAAATTATTTCCAAGTCACTTTTACAAAGACTCCATCTAAAACACTAGGACTCGCCTAAGATCTTGATGACAAAATCCACCTTAGCTTTGGGGTGAGGGTGGAGGGAAAAACTTTGCCGATTATTTGTGTGTACTATCTAGACACACAGATGAATCAGTGAGACAAAAAACCTCCTAGAATGGAAATCGTCACCAATACAATAGGTTTACCTAGGTTGTTACATACAAACGTGGTCATACTGGGATTATTTACATTATACATATGCAGAATGGGTTGACACCTTTACAAAATTGCCGAGTAATGATGAAATCTGAAAGGCGTCAACACTCGAACACGATAGATCCCTTTTGCAAAAAAAGGGGGGTACTGCTATGGGGTCGTTGACACAGAGTAGTCAACAATACTCATATCATTATATTTTTATTGGAAAAGCAAAAAGAAAAAGAAAAATTATAATTTTGAAAGCATGGGTTTCATGCTTTATTTTATTGTCAATTAGGTCAAACATGTTCTTCATGCTCTAGGGTTTATTGAGCCAATATAATCCTTGTCATATGTATAAGACCCTTATGGGCACATTGTATCAAGAAAGAAGCATTAATTTTGATTTTAAAGTGTCTTTTGTGGACTCCCATCACCAAGTCGACCTTGTCAATTGAAGTCAACGTTGTTACTGCTCAAACTAGCAGGGGGCCTAAAAGGGACTCCTAAAGGGACAACTGCTAGGTCAAGGGAAACGATGGAGACTTAGCCCACTGTCACCTTAGCGAAAACTCCCTACCCTTTACGGACTTTCACCGATGGGAGGAGACCTGGTATATAGAAATTCACTTGTGAAGGATGAACCAAGAAATGAATGTGAAGTGACCTTAATGATCCTTTTCCTAGGAGGTTAAGAATGGAGCTTGCTTGCTCTTCAAGCAAGGTAAAAAGCTTTCTAGGAGAAGGAGGTGAGGATTTAATGGCTAGGTTTAAGGAATATGCCTTATAAAGGAATTTCCCAATCCCTATAATCCTTATTGAACTTGGTCTCCCAAGTGGTTCCTAAAGAATTGACCAAGTGGACCCAGGTTAGGTTAAGGGGAGGGAGTTTCGCAACCAATGATAATATCAACCTAAACGAGGAAAGGGAAAGGATCAAAACAAGAATTTCAACTAAAAGGTGTCAAATTGATCATATGAGGTACTAATCTAGGCAACACTAGGGAAAAGATTGATCCCAGAGCTAGGGCCCAAGATATCTCATAATCCTGCCCTCAGAATTTTTTCAAATTTGGAGGAGATCTTGAGGACACGCCACCGCAGTAGAGGCAAGGAGATCGAACTTTTTCAATGGTTACTTTGTCGGGAAAGTGATGCCTTAGGTGGCCTAGCGTGGCTAGACCTAGAAAATAAGGGGAAAAGGTAAAGAAAAAGGTTTAAGGTGATCACCTTATGGTGGACAAGTGCCTAATTCCTTTTGGGAATATGGAGTCAGGAAGAATTATGAAGAATGATCTCGTTTCTAGCTCAAGGAGGCTCTAAGGGAAACTTCGTCCAATGTTAGGGAAGAAAAAGAAAGTGACCTTAAAGCATTTATACTTCATTTGCAGATGAAGATGGCTTATCAAGATAACCTTGATTTCTAGGACAATTCATTCAAAAAACATGGCCCATACATAGAGATATGCTATATAGAAACATAATTCCACAATGAAGCAGTAAATACATGCAACAATTATCCCTAAAATAGCGAAAATCCCATGATAAATGCATGTGACAAAGTAAAAGAAAATAGCATCAATGTTGTACTTACATATAAGAGAATATATCCAACCATCAATGCATTTGCCAATAAAGAAGCTCCAAGATAAAAAAATCCAATCCAAACATCTAAATTCATCCATGCTCCAATTTGTCCTCCAAGAAAGAAATGTGAAATTCTCAAGAGAGAGAATGATCCAATCCAAGTGATCATACAAATGAATTCATGTCTCTCCTATATATACACTCATTATGACTTTGAATTACCTAATTTGAGCCTACATTAGCCCATCAACTAAAATAATGTGCAAATAACTATCTATTGGTGACAAGCCCACCAAACTAGCTCATCAATAAAATAATAAGCCTCCCAAGAGGTCGAATAATCAATGATGCATGTCGTTGGGCTCTCTAAGAGGCCCGATGAAGTCTATTAGTGCCAAAATGATGAGTTGCACTTCCAAAAGTATTGGACAAGGGGTTGGACCCGTGTTCTTCACATAATAAACTTGTGGTGCTCCCAATGGTTGTGAGGGCACACAAGTGACCTCATGGGTCTCCAAGTAAGTCAAATATGCTTGTAGACCATCTGTAAGGGCTCAGACGATGGTGTGAGTGATGCCATATCAACATACAAATCTAGGGTCATCTGCCAAGTGCATAGTACATCTGTGGAGCCAGTTGTGTAAAGGTGAACCAGGCGCATCTTCTTCATCCAATAGGTGAATCTTGAGCAATCTCTTAAAATATTTGGGGATCCATGGAGTGTTGTCTACTACTATGAAGACCCATGGATTTCAACACCCTACATGTGCCAATGTAGCCCTCTAGAGGGTTAGGACCCTATATAGGGAAACCAAACCCAAGATGAAGACCACTTGATTTTCGGCATAACTTCCAAATCCGTTCCCTAGCCTTCTAGTACAACAAGTCATCAAATAAATAAGTAAAAGAGCTTACAAACCATGGACAACAGGTAGGAACTTCATAATAACATGCCCTTCTATAATGGGCTTTGGCATGTGCTAATGTCTCCAAGCTCCAAATGGAGTTAACCAAGTATCCTATTAAGTGGTTTCTACTTCTAAAGGGGTTAATATGTCCAAGGTACATCCTTCAAAAGGTGGTGGCATGTGGTAGAGGGATGAATGGAGTAGGGATTGAAAAGGGGTAGTCGTGGGCCACATGTTGGGGTACAAGATTAACTAGTAAAGGGGAGGCCCACACTTGGGTATATAATGTATAGGAGGGAGAAATCGTGGTACATGAGTTGCCCCAGCCTTGATATTTCCACCTTTCTTTATATTCCCTTTGTCTTTTTATGATTTTTCTTTTATTAACTGCTCGGGGCTCAAGGGGTAAGAGCATGATGTATGAGATATAACAGTGGATACCCCCTCTTAAGGTAGGGTGGTTCATTGCCCACCAAGGGTTGGGACAATCATGGGTTCCTATATGATGAAGGAGGCTCATAGAGTTTGTAGGATCCAGGGTGATGGCCATGATGATGGGGTAGAACTCATGTATTGGCTTTTTCCCACGTGCTAAATGTGTTTGTCCACGCCATTTTTTGAATTTTGTGATACATTTCTTGTTGAATGTGGCCAATTATGCTTTTCCTTTTCCTTTTAGTTGCATCAACCTCCGGGGCATCATTCTAGGCCTAACCCAAGCTGTGGGGAAGAGGAAGGGGAGAGTTATTCCTATGTGGACCCAGGTGGGAGAAATGATGAATGGGGTTATAATGATTGGAAAGGGGGAAACATATGTGGATGAGGGAATGAGACCACGCAACCAAAATCATGGTTTCCCATGAAGTACCATCCCTAAAGCCAAATGGTCAATAAAAGAGATTCCATGGGACTAACATCTAAGGTTAACATCCAAAAAGGGTCTAGGGGACAAAAGCATAGGCCTAGCCCATTCTTTTTATTGAACCCCCCATTAATCCATGCCTAGAAGTATCCATGATAAGAAAACTATAATACTCAATTACCAAATGACAAGGCATACCTTTAGGTTCGAGAGACCCACCTTCAAACATACAATCATCGCAGATGGGTGAAGGACCATATGGCTGGCTTAGGTGGGGGAGAAATGGCACAACGAGCTAGGCGGTGGCTACAAGGGGATGTTGGCTACCAACTAAGGACCATCTGAGAGAAAACTTTTCTCCTACGGATATCACCCACAAAATGGTGGGTAACAGGCATAAAGAGGCATATTTGACCATGCAAAAAGGGTGTATATTAGGAGCATTCGACCTATTTTTGCTATCATCCAGCCAGCGAATTCGATCTACACCAAAAATAGAAGCTAATCAAGAATGAAGGCAAAAGAAAAAGTCTAAATTTTGACCTAAAAGAGCTCAAACGTGCGAAATTTATGGGGATTCGTGCAAGTTGCAGGGCCGAAGATCGCAGGCCAAATTGTAGACTTGCAGTAAGGGGCCGAAATTTTGTCTATTACAGATTCGAAGGACCTTGACTTTTGTTGACTTTGACTCTTTGAAGAAGATACTTTGAAGGAAGAAAGGACCTTGACTCTCGTTGACTTTGAAGAAAGGCTTTGACTCTTTAAAAAGGAAAATTTGGAAGGTTGACTTGGTGTTTGGTGGAAGTCCTAGTCTTCTACTAGTTGTCTCATTTGATTTGGTTTCATAAGAAGAAGAAGAGTTTGATTGGGTTTTCCCCTAGGAAAGGGGTTTTAGCCCTAAATGAGAGCCTACATACTGTGTTTTTGTGATCTTCATGTTCTTTTGATTTGATAGTTGCTTGATGAAGAGAAGATAAAAAAATATAATATAAAATTGTCACAAGATATTATCAAAGTAAGAAAATATTTACTTCCTTCTGATTTTATAACACTGCACACACCACAAAACGACTATTCGAAGCATGTGCACTGGGCATACTTTATCAATCATATTTTTCATCAAATAATAATAAATCCATACAAAAAGTAAATCTATTCTAAGATGCAATTCTAATATAAATGCAACTAATCTAGCATAAGAACATAATATGATGATGTTAGCTATGCAAACATAATATGCAATGCACCTATACTACAATGCATGACATCCATAGTATGCAAGATCTAAGTATAGCCATACAACCAATGCAACCAACATGTCATTAGATTGGTATAAAAACATTTTCCCTTAAGAACCATCATGAGGCAAGGCACCCAAATATCACATTTTTCATTGCAAGATTTGCTTAAGGAATGGTAAGGGTGGCATGCGGGAAACTAATAAAACGATGTATCAAGGATCATGAGTGAGGAGGGAAAAGAGGAATCGAACTTGTGCCATTGGATCCTCTCTTGCAACAAAAGGATGGTGAATTCAACAACCAAGCTCAAACTTTCGATGAAGAGCAAGCTTGGGCATATCCTCCTTATGACATGAGGAGATAGATGGTTCATATGTATCCATAATCACATCATTCCGATTATCAAGGAAAGAACAAGGTGTGCTACAGTCATCATATCTTTGGAAGAACCACAACCCCCTTTTAGAGAATTGGGGAGGTACCTCAATTTCATGGCTCCCAAGAGATTCATCAAGAGAGGCTTCAAGCTCGTCTTGGTTACTAATGACATTATGATAATTTAATTAAGGACCATCGTCATGAAACATATAAAATAGGCCCTTCCACTTAGCCATTTCTTGTCATGCAAATTTTCACGAGATTAAAATATAGATTCACCAAGGAGAACTTGAAATGCCTTGAGAGATTCTTGCTTCACCCGACAAGCATAGACATTGAGGCTTAATGAAGAACTAGGGCTTCGTTCTTCCAATGGAGTAGCTAAATAATGATCTACATTGTCATTAGGAAAGAAGGTAAATATTTCGTGACTTGCTTCCTCCCTAGCAACAAAGCCAAAATGTTGCCATAAAATCTAGCATGCCTTAGAAAGTGAAACCCTACAAGACAAAGAGCTAGAATAAGTGCTAACAATGGGACAATGGCCCACTATCACCATAGCCAAGGCCCCCTGCTCTTTATGTACTTTCACCGATGGAAGGAGTCCTAGTAGGAAGGAGATCACTTAGAATAGATATGCTAGGTATGGGGCACAAAGCAAGATTACTCGGGAGCATGAGCGGGAGCAGGGAGCGATATTTTCAAAAGCTACCAAGTTGGGAGCGAATTTTTATATATTTTGATGCATACATGTCAACAAAAGCATGTAGAATGATGAATTAGATATAAAAAGCATAAAAACATGGATTAAACCATATAACATCAATCATCTGGAAGTTAGAATCTTCATCAACCACGTCCTCAAGTTACAAGTTCTCATTTATATAGCTTGTAAGGGTGCACATAACCAAAATAGCATTGAGTGCAATCCATCTCAAAGCAAGATTACTCGGGAGCATGAGTGGAAGCGGGGAGCGGGAGCAGGGAGCGATATTTTCAAAAGCTACCAAGTCGGGAGCGAATTTTTATATATTTTGATGCATATATGTCAACAAAAGCATGTAGAATGATGAATTAGATATAAAAAGCATAAAAACATGGATTAAACCATATAACATCAATCATCTGGAAGTTAGAATCTTCATCAACCACGTCCTCAAGTTACAAGTTCTCATTTATATAGCTTGTAAGGGTGCACATAACCAAAATAGCATTGAGTGCAATCCATCTCTGAAACGAAAATACATCAACAAATAGTCTCTAGATGGCCTTTAGCATCCAAAAAAATTATGCTACAACAAATAGCTACAAATCATCAAAATCATTGCCTATCTTGGGATCTTTGTCACTAATATCACCCTCTAAGCAATCAACACAAGATAGAAAAAATGTAGCATGTCAAGTCAAGATTTTGTTTGAGTGATGGCTACATTTTTAGTAGGGTCATGATAGAGGAGTTCGACAACCAATGTCACCAACATCAAGGTACATAGAGGGCTTGGTGCCCTTGATTAAATATAAGTCCCATACCTTAGTACATGACAAAATCCAATGGAAACTTGCAATCCCCGCAATCCTGAAATCTTGAAAAACCTATAAGTCTGTTGGATTTTGAGTGAGATCTAAAATTCTACTTTCTCCATATGAAATCCAATGAGGTTGGAACCACTCTCAAACATCCTGCGTGATTTCATGGTAATGTTAAAAATTTAAGTAAAAGGATGAAAATTAAAGATAAAGGAGAATGTCACTTTACTTTAAGCATTTAACATTACCATGAATTGCATATCAATACTAGGGACAAAAGCTTGAATATTAGGTTGCCCTAGTCAAAAACCCTTGTTTCTTTGAAAGAAAATTGCATTTGAAACATCTTTGTGACAAAAAAATTGTGAAAAAACTAGGGAGCAAATCTTTTTTTTGTGGGAGCACACTCCCAAAATTCGCTCCTTGCGGAAGCGAATTTCGGGGGCGCGCTCCGGGAGTGATTCGAAGGGGGGGAGTCGCTCCCCAGCAACCCTAGCACGAAGTGATTCAGCCAAATCTCATTTGAAAGAGAGGGTCGATAAAGGTACAAGGTTTCAAAGAAACAAATCTTTATGTAGGAAAAGCCCTAGAAAAAGAA
Organism: Pinus taeda; assembly: GCA_000404065.3. Taxonomy (NCBI): domain Eukaryota; kingdom Viridiplantae; phylum Streptophyta; class Pinopsida; order Pinales; family Pinaceae; genus Pinus; species Pinus taeda. The sequence goes on from APFE030782336.1 coordinate 133,902, forward strand.
GGCACAAGACCTAGTGTTTTGAGGTTTTTTATGGTAGTAGGTATTCACAAGGTCAAGGCCCAAGAGAAAAGGCTTCTTGGGATATAATTCAACAATTACTGAGTTCATACAACTTTCAAAGAAGTCCCCAAGTTGAGGGAAAAGAATCTAGGATTTCCCTCTTGGAGCAACACCTAGGGCAAGAGATTTTATGGGTGAAATTTGAGTGGATGTCCACCGAACTTGGAGCATAGGTAACCTAGACCATGTTGACCATTACGTGTCAACGACCCATAGCAGTACACCCCCTTTTTTCGCAAAAGGGATAGCACTTGATCAATGTGTTCATGTTGTCCAGCTATCATCATCAACTTAAGGATCATGTTATAATGTAAACCCATTTTGCATGTTTATGATGTAAATAATCTTAGCAGATCTGTGTCATGTATATAATTTCCTAGGTAAACCAACTTTTCTGATGGTGATCTACACTCCGTGATGTTTTTTGTCTCACCAATCCATTCTCGAATGGTCGGCAGAGTTTTCCTTCAGCCTTACCCCAAAGCCAGAATGGATTTTGTCACTGGAATCTTAGGGGAGTCCTAGTGTTCTAGATCGAGTCTAAGTTAAAGTGATTTGGGAATAATCCTAACTATTTGGTTAGGTTATTTTATTACAAATTGCTTGGTCTGCTAAATTATATTTGTGTTGCAGAATTGGGTAGTCTGTGAGGGTCTTTTGAAAATGGGTTTTTCCCCTTGAAATGTAAAAAATGTGAAAATCATGGTGTAAAGTGTCTTGAGGGTTGGAAAAATAATTTACCCCTTCATAGGTTAATTAATTAAATTTTCTGGCCAAAATTAATTAAAATCCTAAGCCAGAAATTTAATTAATTTTAGGTCCTAAGTAAATTTAAATTCTCTGAAGGAAAAAATTTGTCGGTCCTTAAAAATTAAATTTTAAGAGGTCCTGGTACTTAGGTAAATTGATTATTTTGCTAAATTTTAAGCCTTTGGTCCCTGGGTTAAGTCAAAGTCAAAATTTTGAGGAAATTAATTCAAGAATTTAATTTTTCAATTAATTAAAATGCATTTAATTGAAAATTTTGAATATCCTCAAGAATTTGAAATTTCGACAGATGAGATTAAAAGAAATTTTGATCCTCATCAACGGTCGAGATTGCTTTGACGAGGATCACTTGAACTAGCCGTTGGAGGATTTATCTTTAAATAGGAAGTCATTTGTCAGTCAGTTCATCCGAGCTTTTGATCGTGTGCTAAGCGAAAAGCTCTCGTGTAAATTTTTATTCGGATAATAAAGAAAGACTTTGGGGTTAATTTTCGTCGTTGTTACTCTTCATGGAAATACTGTAAGATGTATTATTTTCATGCGTAGTTTATTTTTAGCCATTGGTAATAGCTTGTGAAGAGTGATTTGAGTACAGGTATTTTGCTTAGTCGTTGGGGTTTGAATAATAATCTAAATTCTGAATGTAACAGTAGGTATCTCTATTTGTCTGAGTTTTATTATTGTTTTTCGCTCTATGTTGGTGGCTAAATTGAGTTTTGCAGGAAAGTCTTGATTTTAGATCATCGAGCGTTTGGAGAAGTTTTCAGTTGGACCAGCCAACTCTCGATCCGTCTTTTCTAAAGAGCCCAGCTTAATATGATCCCGGGCTTATCATAAGATATTTTTATGGGTGATACATGAAGGGTTTTGAGCTCAGCACCTCCTTTAAACTTTAAATTTTTAATTTTTTATGCGCTAAATTGATAAATCTAGCTATTCAGAGCCTTAGATTATGAGTTCTGGAAGTAGAGTTGGATTCACGCTCTCTAGATCTAATAGATTTGTCATTCATGTACATAGATCTATAATTATTTTTGGTTTTCTGACTTTGGTTTTTCTGGGTTTTTGTATATATTGTTTGGGTGTTTTATTGTTGTCGTGCAGCTATAGATCTGAAGAAGAAAACTGTGTAGAGTCCAGATCTAGGCCCTAGAGGGTAAGATTTGGATCTCTGGGGTTCATCAACATCATTTTGCAGGGAAATTATTCAACATTTTGCATTCCAAAGGTTTTAATTTTTTTTTTTAAATCTGGAAAATTTTATAAGGGTTCCAAAATTCTTAAATCTGGAAATCTTGTGAGGGTTTCAGGGTTTCATTAATGAATTAGAAGCATAACATATGAACTAAATCATAAGTTTCTTAGGGTTCATTGAGCTACTATCCTCTAGATTTAGAATTTCTCTTTCACTGAAAAGCTTTCGAAATCGTTTTTGCTACCTGGGGTTTTCAACAGAAAATTTCGGATTTTTTTTGTCTCTACGACTGAGTTTTTCTTCATCACTGCTAAACCTGCAAAAGAAAACAAAATAGCAAACCCCCTCCATGCAGTTTATCCTCCCTTTGGCCTGCGCTTTGTTGCACTCAAATCTGCAGCCAAGCCCTCCTATATTCCGTCAGCCCTCATTTCCCTCGATCTGCATCTTCAAACGATGCTCCAACCTACATCTCTTCCTCTCCAGCCCCATCCATTCATTCATCTGCTACCCTATTCTCCTGTCCGCAACCAGTTGTCTTTAACGCAGCACCCACCTTCATACGTTGCTTCTTCTGCTCCATTCCCCATTCGAACCCACATAAAGCGTGTTGCCACCTGGGTCAGTCCATTACCTACAGCTCCTCCGCTGCCCATCCCTCCATAACCTCCGTCCAACCCTCAACCATCATTTTGCTACCTTTCTTCCATAAATATGCAGCTTCATTCCTTCATGCAGCCTCCTAAGTGCTGCCTACACCAACCACTCTCATTGTTGTTGTTTCTCTCAGCAAAATCCGTCAGCTTACAACTCTCTGCTCCTCGCTTCACCTGCGCGTTTTGTTGTCCATCGTATCCAACATCTCTTCCTCGCTTCGACCTGCTGCCAGCCTTCATAACCTGCGTCCTCCATGTTGGGTTGTGTTATATTCTTTCCACGACTAACCTACGTAGTGAACCGGGGTGTTAGAGGGGGGGCGGAGCCCCTCCTTCGTTGCGCAGCGGGGGTGGCAGCCCCCCCTGTCCGGGGGGTTTGAGGGGGGTGGGTAGCCCCCCTTTACAGGGTTCAAGGCAGCGCCCCGAGAAAAAAAAAATTGGACCCTATATTAGGTTGGGCGAACCTACCTATGGTTTTCGGTCCATGGTTTTCGACGCGACAGTTTTCGGTCCATGGTATTGGATGCTTCGGCATGGATAAATATGTATTGTAACATTGAAAGGAATATAATGAAAAATCAAACTGGTAGTCTCAGTTTTGAGATCCAGTGGGAAATCTCTGTGTATATGTGTTTTATGTGTTATGCTCTCGCATTTTTATTTTTCCTGTGATTTAGAATTCGTATGCAGGTA
>APFE030782336.1:151509-174873 GCA_000404065.3 Pinus taeda
TTTTCCGAGATCACACTAAGGTGCAGGGAAAAGAGCATATGCATGAGAAAAAATCCTTCCTTTCTGTTTCTGATTTGCCCAGATCGCACAGAGTCACAGGGCAAAGAGCATACGCAGAAATGAAGGTATAGATCCGGTTAAAAAAAAGCTAAATAAACCAAAACCGAAATAAGCAGAGAGAAAATAACAGTAAACTGCAAATAAAGACTGTATACCTCCAGATCTTAAAAATGACGCAGATAGGGCTACCCGAAACCTTTTCGCGTGAAACGAAAGGGGTTCCTCACTGGAACAAATGCTCCGAACACAACAGAGCAGTCCTCTCGGCCCGAAAACAGTCAGAAACAGTAGATCTAGGAAACGACAGCCGCATGCAGTTCTACCGGCTTCAGATTTGGATCACCAACGGACGCGGCCCTCAAATAGCTCTGATACCATGTAGGAATATAAAAGGTAAGTTCCTCAGACAGAACACTAGAAGGACACCGCTCACAAACAGATCACAGATCAATACACCAGTATTTTGACGTGGTTAAAACCCTCAGAGAGGGAAACAGTCCACGGCCTGCGCCAACGTGGCTACTACAGGCAATTTGTTAATAAAAGAATGAAAATTTACATAAGCTTCTCTCATGCACGGTTAACCTACAAATGACCCTCCATGCGCTTTAAATAGAATTCATGGACCAATCGGGCGTCAAGCCACGGATCAAGTGTCGGTAATACCGAGGAGAGAATGAACCGTCGGATCACTACATATCGTGACCGTCGGATTGTAAGTTACAAAATGTACAACGGTAAAGAAACACACTTTACCTAACTCTATACTAGACCAAGTTGAACTTAACTATTTCCTATGTGTCGGAATATCCAAACAGGTTCTTTTCCTTTAGCACATCTATGTTTGGGGTCCCATTTCTCACCACAATGTTTACACTTACCCTCTTTTATCCTTTGCATTTCCACATTAGATTTTTCATCTTCACGACGATGTGGTGGAACATATCTTGTATTATTTGAGTCCACATACTGGGGTATCCTTCGTCTTGCATAAGCTTTCTCCGCTGTTGACCAAAATATTGGTTCGGATTTCTTTTCCGCTGTTTTTGCTTTTCGTCTTGCTACTTCTATAGATGTAATGTCATGCATCTCAAGTTTTGCTTGTAAATGGGATTTAAGTCCTGAGACGTATGATTGAATCAAACGAGATTCTGATAACTCAGGTACTCGTGTTACTAAAGTCTTCCATTCTTGAGTGTATTCATCCACACTTCCTTTTTGTCGTAATTTGATGAGTTTTGAAAAGAATTCTTCTTCCTTTACACCTTGGAATCTTTTGAAGAATCCATCTTTAAATTTTCTCCAACTAATGACGTGTGTTGTTTTTTTCCACCACATATACCAGTTGTATGCTTCTCCTTCCATTTTCATAGATGCATGCCTGAGATTTTCGTCATCGTCATTGATGTCATATATCTCAAAGTATTCTTCTGCTTTATTTATCCATGCAACATTATTTTTTTCGTTTCCATCGAATTTAGGCATCTCGACTTTTGCCCTTCGCTGGTATGTTGCTACTGGTTGAGCGAAAAAAGGGTGTTGACTGGTAAAGTTATCCCAGAGTTGCTTGTTTGTAAAGGCTGTGTTACTCGCTTCTTGGTGAGGTGTCGCTGATTTTTTTGGGGATTCAACTTTGTCATGAGAGTCTGTGGATTTAGTTGAATCTGACGAGATGTGTTCTTGATTCTCTTCATCTTCTTTTAGTAGTTGTTCGGGTGTACAATTCGACCTTTTACACAAACTTTTCAGCATTGTTAAGACCTCTCTGATCCCTGCTTCTGTCTGAACATGGTAATTTTCCATCTTTATCTCCATTCGATTTGTCGTATCTTGAAGATCTTTTATTTTGTCTGCTTGCTCCCCAAGCCTTTTATTGACCTCGTCGTGGTTGTTATTTATCTTATGCTCTGCGTCAACCAATTTTTTTTGGAAATCTGCCATTGTCATTGTCGACATCGAGCGGGTTTGCGGGGGCGTGTATTTATCTGCCAACGTAAAATTTTTAGATTTTTTTTTTTTTAAATTAATTAATTTATTATTAATTTATTATTATATATATATTATATATATATATATATATATATAATTTAAAATTAATTAAATTTATTTATATTATATATATATATATATATATATATATATTTATATATATTGATATAATTGGACTTATGTAATATATATATATATAACATATATATAATTAATATAATATATATTATTATATATATTATTATTACAAACAAATAGTCACGTCCGATGACTGTTTTTTAAAAAAAATTGTGAATTGAATACCATCGCAGTTTTTTTTTTTAATGGACGCTGTTTTTAAAAAATCGTGAATATCACCGCAGATTTTTAACGGATGCTATGGGTTGATAGTGGGTGTGAACAGGTGACTGGTGGAAGGCGGAGTCGGTAGATAGATTGCGGTGGGTGATGAATAGGTAACCGAGATGCAGTAGAGTGGACAGTAGATGCAGGGAAACACAGCGTATGGTCAGCTATGACAGGGATGTAATGCGGTTGACTGGAGCGCCCAGACAGGGCCGTGAAGCAGCAAGCCCACCAGAGACCGAAGACAACAGTTAATACACGCAGGAAGAGAGGTTTGGGCAGCGGATGATAGGTTTTGTGCAGCGTCTTGCCGGAGAACCGAACAGGCTCTGATACCAATGGAGCGGAAAACTTCCAAATAAACAGAAATATATATAAAAAAATATTTTTATTAATAAATGAATTACAGAAGATGATGATTTACAATGGGTTGCCTGGCTTATATACCGCCATGGGCACCCTTTGGGAAAGGTCATGATCTTATGATCGTGCCCTTTCGTCTAATTAAAATTAAAATTAAATAATAAACCTAAGTTAACTAATTTTTTTACATAACAGTGATCTTGTGAAGGATCCAGCTGTCAATGAAAGATTTCAAGACAATTCTCCATATCAAGATGTGCCATCAACTTGTACCATTACAAGACTAATCCATGACAGTGGAAAAATTGGGACAAGTTGTCAAATCAGTGTTGATAATGAAAGGGAAAATGATAAGCAAATTATAGTAGAACTAACATAACTGGTAAAAAATATGGAGTTTAATCAAGAAAAATTTGTAAATGATTACATACACCCACGTGGAAAGATGTGATAAGGAGATGAAAATCATGAAAATTAAACACTCTGATCATGTATCCACCATAGTAGAAAAATGTGCTCAGGAAATGGAAACCATGAAAGCTAATCATGATAGAGAAATGAGTACTATTCAAGTAAATCATAACACAATGATGGAGGCCATGAAAGCTGATCATGATAGAGAAATGAGCCTTATGCAAAATTGCTTGACAACCATAAAAGCAGATAATGACAAAGTAATAAAAGATATGGACGTTGGTCAGATATGTCTTCAGAATAAGTTATTGACCATGGAGAAAAACCATGCCAAAGAAGTCAATGCTATGAAGGATGAACACTCTAACTAGATGAATGCCATAACAATACAAGAACAGAAATTTCAACACTGGTCAGAGGATGAAAGAAACAAGGAAACATCAATAGATCATAAGCCTCCTTGTCTGCTGAAGCAAGCTCCATCTTATTATGAGGTCATTTGTTCCATTGAAAAGAGGCTAATTGAAGGTGACTCAGATAAAATGGAAATTAATAAGAATGAGGTTGATGCTTACATGTTTGAAACTTTGATCCACAGGTGATAAAAGATCAAGTTACAACTCATGACACCTGTGAGATTGATCCATCATTCTTGACAAAGCAGATGCAAAATGAAGAAAGACATGTCACACATATCTTACATACTTCATCTGAGAGTTTTGAAGCAGAATGTTCCACGTCATCAGTGATACAACCTGCCACAGAGAAAAGACACAAGAGAAAGAGAATGAGAAAGCGATTTGATGCATCAGATGGTTGCAAGCAGCTTGATTTTTGAATAGGAAAAAGTCATACCGTATGCAAGATTGGACATGGCACATCTAAGAAACAGCTGACAGATTTGACTGAAAGCAGGCAAATGCTCAGTATGGACTACATTAAAAGCATTTGATGCCATGGGGCATCTTTGTATTGTATTTCTAACCTTATACCATGTTATTTCAGTATTTCATTTTGTAGTTAGATTTGTGTTTTTCATGTTATTAGGATAGATAATAAATGAAGAACTTATATCTTTCTTGTGCTTAAATGTTGTATGCTGATTTTTTGGATGGACACTACTTATATTATATTGTGTGCTGCGTGGATTCAGATTCTGGATTCTCACATTCCTCTGTTGCAGCAGTGTGTCCCCAAGTAAAGCCAAATGTTGACCACTGCGTGTCAATGACCAATAGCAGTACACCCCTTTTTTCGTGAAAGGGATAGCGCCTGATCGATGTGTTTGTGCTGTCCAACTATCATTATCAGCTTAAGGATCATGTTATAATGTAAACCCATTCTGCATGTATATGATGTAAATAATCTCAGCAGATCTGTGTCATGTATGTAATTGCCTAGGTAAACCTACTTTTCTGGTGATGATATACACTCTAGGAGGTTTTTTGTCTCACCGATTCATTCTCGAATGGTTGGCAAAGTTTTCCTTCAGCGTTACCCTAAAGCCAGAATGGATTTTGTCACCGGGATCTTAGGGGAGTCCTAGTGTTCTAGATTGAGCCTATGTAAAAGTGATTTGGGAATAATCCTAACTATTTGGTTAGGCTATTTTATTACAAATTGCTTGGTTTGCTAGATTATATTTGTGTCGCAGAATTGGATGGTCTATGAAGGTCTTTTGCAAATGGGTTTTTCCCCTTGAGATGTAAAAGATGTGAAAATCATGATGTAAACTGTCTTGAGGGTTGGAAAAATAATTTATCCCCTCATAAGTTAATTAATTAAATTTTCTGGCCAAAATTAATTAAAATCCTAAGCCAGAAATTTAATTAATTCTAGGTCCTAGGTAAATTTAAATTCTCCGAAGGCAAAATTCATCGGTCCTTAAAAATTAAATTTTAAGAGGTCTCGGGACTAAGGTAAATTGATTATTTTGCTAGATTTTAAGCCTTTGGTCCCTGGGTTAAGCCAAAGTCAAAATTTTGAGGAAATTAATTCAAAATTTTAATTTTTGAATTAATTAAAATACATTCAATTGAAAAAAAAAAGAATTTGAAATTTCGACAAATGAGATTAAAAGAAATTTTGATCCTCATCAACAGTCGAGATTGCTTTGACGAGGATCACTCGAACTAGCCGTTGGAAGATTTATATTTAAATAGGAGGTCATTTGTCAGTCAATTCATCTGATCTTTTGATTGTGTGTTAAGCAAAAAGCTCTCGTGTCAATTTTTATTCGGATAATAAAGAAAGACTTTGGGGTTAATTTTCGCCGGTGTTACTCTTCATGGAAATACTGTAAGATGTATTGCTTTCATACGTAATTTATATTTAACCATTGATAATAGCTTCTGAAAAGTGATTTGAGTATAGGTATCTTGCTCAGTTGCTGAGGCTTGAATAATAATCCAAATTCTGAATGTAATAGCAGGTATCTCTATTTGTCCGAGTGTTATTATTGTTTTCTCGCTCTATGTTGATGGGTAAATTGAGTTTTGCAAGAAAGTCTTGATTTTTAGATCCTCGGGCATTCGGAGAAGTTTTCAGTTGGACCAACCAACTCTCGATCCGTGTTTTCTAAATAGCCCAGCTTAATATAATCCCAGGCTTATCATAGGATATTTTTTATGGGTGATGCATGAAGGGTTTTAAGCTCAGCACCTGCTTTAAACTTTAAAAAATTTAAATTTTTTATGTGCTAGTTGATAAATTTGGTTGTTCAGAGCCTTATATTATCATATCTAGGAGTGGAGTTGGGCTCACAATCCCTAGATCTAATACATTTGTCATTCATGTACATAGATCTATAATTATTTTTGGTTTTCTGACTTGGGTTTTTTCTGGGTTTTTGTATATATCGTTTGGGTGTTTTATTGTTGTCATGCAACTACAGATCTGAAGAAGAAAACTATGTAGAGTCCAGATCTGGGCCCTGGAGGGTAAGATCTAGATCTCTGGGGTTCATCAACAGCATTTTGCAGGAAAATTATCCAGCGTTTTGCATTCCAAGGGGTTTTTTTTTTCGTTAATCTGGAAAGTTTTATAAGGGTTCCAAAATGCTTAAATTTGGAAATCTTGTGAGTGTTTGAGGGTTTCATTAATGAATCAGATGCAGAACATATCAGCTAAATCATAAGTTTCTCAGGGTTCATTGAGCTACTGTCTGCTGGATTGAGAATTTCTCTTTCACTGGAAAGCTTTTTCGAAATCGTTTTTGCTGCCTGGGGTTTTCAACAAAAAGTTTTGGATTTTTGTTTGTTTGTTTGTTGTCTCTGCAGCTGAGTTTTTCTTCATCACTGCTAAACCTGCAAAAGAAAACAAAACAACAAACCCCCTCCACGCAATTCATCCTCCTCTGGCCTGCGCTTTGCTACACTCAACTTTGTAGCCAAGCCCTCCTATATTAAGAGAATGATCGTGCATGCAAACGGTGAATGACAGATTTAGAAAACGGGACAACATGCATGTGGGTGAGGTGGGTCGCCGAATTGGCGACCGTTCATGAAAAACAGTTTCATGCATGCGACAGCAGTGAGATGTTAATGAAAACTGAAACAGTGCTAGTACAAGCTAGTATGTATCAAAACGACAGCAAGTGCTCACTGAAATCAAGCAGACAATGTTCATACGAAGCGAAACACAAAAAGCACCGGAAATGCAACACAAGACATGGAAAGTGGGCTTACCCCAAAACAACTGAGCTAAATGTGCTGACAGCTCCTAGATGTGATGTGGGATGTCAGAGTTGCAAGGTTTATGTCAGGAATGAGCTCTACAGTGTTCAGTTGATGATTTTTGATAAAATTGAGGTTGTGACAAGCATGCCACAAATCTAGGGAAAGCGACACTAGAGAAGCATCCCATGCATGCAAGTCTATTTTGACTGGTTCCGGAGGGAATTGGTCAACTCGGCTGCACATGCAAGAGGCTGCTCAACTGCTAGGAAAAAATGTGCATTTCTGGCTGGGAGCTGGGCTAGCTCCTCAGAAGATTTGCGCAAATTCTGGGAAGAGCAGCTGACTGCTGCCCAAATTTGCGCAAACTCTAGGCCGAGCAACTCAGCTAGGAAGGATTGCGCAATTTTCTAGGTGAAGCTTGCTCAGCAAAATTGTGCAAATCTAGGGCCCAACAGGCTGCCAGTCAAGGTTGCGCAATTTTTGAAGGGAAGGCTGGTTGCCCTCCAGATTTGCGCAAATTCTTGAATGAACTGCTCAGCCTGCAGCTGGACCAAATCCGGTGAAATAGCCTATGAGGGGGATGCAACAAGCTTTGATGGACAGGCTATCATTCTGCAAGAAAATCACTGAAGCTTGTGTACTTGACGAAGCAAGACATGTTGCTGTGAAAGGTTGGTAGGGAGGCTCCAAAACGAAGTTAAGGCAAAATTTTGGAGGGTGGTTATAGCCGCTACAACACCACTAAAAGAGATCCCACTGGACTAGGATACAAGGGTAACCACCGTATCAGGGAATGGAGACAAGAATACAGACCTAACCAACTCTTTCCACTGAATCCCCCCACCAATCCATGCCCAAAAGTGCCCATGACAAGGAAAATTACTCAATTGTACCAAGGAAAAGTCATACCTTCAAGGTCTGGAGGCCCACCTTCAACAATACAATCATAACAAGTGGGCGAGGGACCACATGGATGGCTTAGGTGGCGGAGATAATGGCACATCGAAGTACCTGGTGGCTACAACAGGTTGTTGGTTGTCTGCTAAGGACCATCAAGTAGTAAAAATTTCTCCTATACACACTACCCACAAGTGGTGGGTAACAGTGCCTTGGCTAGATATTGGGACCACGGAGAGCCATTGAGGTGAATTTGAGGGCCAACCCTCAAATCATGATTTTTGCATGCTACTAAACCTCAGAGCACTTGGAGATGCCACTTGGAGCCTATATCATGCATGACATCAACCATAAAAGGTTAGCAGCTAACACATGTGGGCTTATTTTGCACTTATAATCAAAAGATAGAGGGTTGGATTGTAACCCAAGGGTTTCCTGTGATTTAACTTGTTATTAGGGGCTTTTAGGTTAACGTTTGGACTCATCTTGCTCGTATAAATAGAGGAGAGGGTCACTGTTTCTATTGACCATCACTTGGACTGTTCAACCCTCCTTGGGAGAATTTCAGCCTCTTGTATCTTTGTAGAGATGTGATCTATGGAGAACAATGCTTATTGGAGCTCTTGTCTTGGCTTTGGAGAAGTTATCTTGGATCAATGAATGGATTGTTCAAGCATTTTATCTTGTAAGTGAGTCTTTTATTTATGAAATTTTGACCTTATGTCTAATGTATGGAATGTATTGGTAATCTATGGTTTTTCTATTGCACCAATTATCACTAAGAAACTGGATTCGTCCTAAAGCCTTCTCATGTCCCGAATCCCGCGAATCAGACACGATTCAATGGGACACGTGTCTTATGATCGTGTTCTTCGTGTCCTGAATCATGGGATTCGATGGACACGCGAATCTCGAAATTGTGCCCATCGTGTCCCGATTTCAGGACACGTGTCCTGTGATCGTGTCTTGAACCATGGGATTCAATGGACACGCGAATCCCGAAATTGTGTCCATCGCGTCCCAATTTTAGGACATGTCTCCCCTAAAAAAGCATGTCGTGAAACCAATAAAGCCCGATTTGGGCTCATTTGGCACTCACTCTTGAGTGTCTTCTGTTGTGATTGTGTAGGACCTTTATTTTATAGAGTGAGTGCCCCAAGTATGAGACATCATCAAAGGCATTCTTCACCACCATATAGGATATTCTTGTTAGCAGATGGGGCATGAATTGCAGACCTTGCATTGTTTGGCTCACTCATTGAATCCAAAATACTATAGCCATGAGTCGTTGAATGGTGGACCTTCCTGCAGGTTCCCTCCTCACAGGGATGGTAAAATTTCACAGTGGAGGAAGGATGCATTGAGGCAGGATTTTAGGATAGAGAAACCCTTGATGAGGTGGAGGATGCCTTTGCAGAGTTTTCCACTGGCACTGGGCGATTTGCAAGCTATGATGTGATTAGAGATAGTGGGGCTAAGAAGCCCTATTCTTGGTGGGCAACTCATGGGGTAACAAGCCCTCTTCTACAATAGTTAGCCATGAGGCTCCTCTCTCAAGTGACTTCATCCTCTTGTTGTGAGAGGAATTGGAATACATATGGGAATTTGTATAGTGTTAAGAAGTGCAGGCTTGAGCGGTCCAGGGCAGAGAAAATGGTGTATGTGCACACCAACCTTCGTCTGATTTACAGGCAAAGGGATTACTGACTGAAGGGAAAAACAAAGATGTGGGATGTCTTTCCTGATGATATGGGTTTGGACAACAATGTTGAGTTGGCATTGGCCAACTTGGATCTTAATGATCCAATGCTAGAGCCTGTCACTTTTGATGATGGTAATACTATTGAGGGTCATCCTCCACACCAACAAATGTAGAGATGACATTGGATACAGAGAAGGAGGATGCAACAGAGGAGAGCAGTGGTGACCGTGATAGTGATATTGATTTTGATGATGATGATTGATGACTCATGAGTCATGAGCTACCTACTACCTTGAGGCGTGTAGTTGTTTTTTATTTCCATTGGCATTGCTACTAGACTACCTATGTAACATATTTTGATTTTGATGACTTAATGAGAAAACTCTAGTTTCTTGTCCTTCTCCTATTGGATCATTGATGAATCTATCACAATTGTATTCGTATGCATAATGTTACTTTGTAAAACTTACAAATTTTAAATTTACAATGTAGAATCTAGATCTATGTCTAAATTTGTATCGTGAATGAGAATGTGTGTAAGAAATATCTTTTTAGTATTAATTTTTAATATATATAGTTTTTCATAAAATAATATATAACGTGTCATGTTCTGGGGGTCAACGTGCTTGTGTTGGACACTCGAATTTTCTTGTCCTCTATCCTCGTGTCAAGTGACTTAGAATTATCATTGAAGATCAATTGTATAGAATCTAGATATCACCATTATATGCATTACTTATTAATGAAATGTGAATGCAAATCTCCTTGGTGAACTTTTGAATTAGCTCTCCCAAGTGAATATTGATTCCTCACAAAGATAATAGTTAGAGTTTTGTGCTAAGGCATCAATATATTCTTACTCCTTGCAAGATTTGGCTAATATATCAATCCCATAGACTCCATCAACCCAAGGACTAGGCACTGGGCTTGTCATTTTGGTGATCAAGCTTTATTTCATCCAAAATTTGAATTACGCTATCATTTTTCTCTCTTTTTCAGCTCTCTCAAGGAGAAGCGACTCAATTAGGGCTTGGAGAAAAATTGGCTAAAAGAGGAATTTTAGGGTTTGGAAGGATTCAACATCAAGAGTAGGATTGGTTGCCTCAAAATCATCCTCCTTGGTGGCTAATTCATCCATTTTTCACCATAATTTCTCTTGCCCTAGAATAAAATAATGTGCATGATAACAATACTTTTGGTGACAAGCCCATCCAATAGCTCAATAACATAAGAATAAGCCGCTCAAGAGGGTCGAATGATCAATAAAGTGAGTCGTTGGGCCTTTGAGGTGGCCTAATGAAGTCCAAGGGGTGCCATGATGTAGAAATGGACTCCAAACATAGTGGACAATGGGTTGGCCCCTTGTTTTCTGAACAACAACCTGTGGTGTTCCCAAGTGGGTGTGGGGGCATAAGGACATCCTCATGGGTCTCCAAGTGGATTTAAAATGCTTATAGACCATCTGTAAGCGCTAGAATGATGATATAAGCCCTCTCTCTGTAGTGGAAGACATCCTCTAGACCCTGGAACATCTGCCAAGTGTATGGTGCAAGTGTGGAGCCTGATTGGGCATGGTGAACCAGTAGCATCATCCTCATCCAAAAGGCGGAACACGAGTAATCAATGAGAGGTGTTGGGGATCCATGAAGTAGTCTCTGCTATCGTGGAGGCCCATGGCTCTCAATGCTCACTCTACAAGTGCCAATGTGGCCCTTTAGAGAGCTAGGACCCTATATAGGGAGACCAAGCCCCAAATGGAAACCCACCTGCAATCTTGCACAAGATCCAATGCGTCCCCTTGCCCTCCAATACAACCAATCATTAGAATAATCAAGTAAAAGAGCTTACAAATCATAGAACCAATGGGGCACTTCATGGTGGCATGCCATTCCATAGTGGGCTTGGGCATGTACAAGTGTCTCCAAGCTCAACAAGGGGATTAATCAAGGACCCTATTAGGTGGTTTCAACCTTTAAAGAGGGTGGAATGTCCATCGTACATCCCTCAAGTGATAGGTGGCACGTGATATAACAATGGAATGGAGTGGGGATCAGGGGAATCATCCAGACCACACGTCATGGTACAAGGGTAGCTATAATAAGGGAAGCTCACACCTGGGTATATGAGTTTAGGAGGAAGCAAATTATGGTACATGAGTTACCCCAGCCTTTGTTTTTCCACCCTTCCTCATATGCCTTTTGCCTTTGATTGATTTTTCTTTATAATTGCTCGAGTCTCCAGGGGATGAGAGCATGATGTGTAATATATAGCAATGGATAACCCCTTAAGGTGGGGCATTTCATCACCCACCAAGGGTTGGAACAATCATGGGTTCCTTAATGATGGAGGGGGGCTTCTCTAGGGCCCATAGGAACCAGGGTGATGGACATGGATAAGGGGTAGAGCTCATGTAAGGCTTTTAACTAAGGGGTAGAGCTCACGTAAGGCTTTTAACCACGTGCTAAATTTGTAGGTCCCGACCATTTTTGGCATTTTGTGGTACATTTCCTTTTGAGAGTGGCCAAATTATGCTTTTTCTTTTCTTTTTAGCTTCATCAACCTTTGGGTCATCGTTCTAGGCCCGACCCAAAGTGTGGAAAAGGGGAAGGCGAAGCTAAGCCTATGTGGACCTAGTGGACACATGTGGACCTAGATGGGAAAAATGATCAATGGTGTAAAATGAGTGGAAAGGGGGTGATGTATATGGACTCAGGAAGTGGGACCACACAACCAAAATCAGGATTTCCAATGTAGTGTCAGCCCTAAAGTTAATGGCCCGTTGTTGACGGCATTGGACCCACCAACATGTAAGTGGATCCCTCCGGTAAGAAGTCCCAATTAGACCTCACATCGTTTGGTGTGGGAGTCCCAGCAGTGGGTTGTACAAAATGCCTTGACCGCGATTTCGCACAAAGGCAATTAAAATGTCTCTGTTGGTAGCAAGGGTGTGACAGTTGCAGCGAGCCAAGGAAGGTGCATGAGAGGTTCTAACCAATGTTTTAAAACTCCACTCCGGTTCGGAAACGGTCGAGGGTCGGCTCCGACTCGGTATCGACTCAGCCGGTTTGAATTCAATGACTCGGTCGTTGTAAAAAAACATTAAATATTTATGTTTTATAAAAAGCATAATTTTAAAGATTTCCATTCATGTTTCCAAACACAGAGCTTTAGGATATACAGAGAAGACAACATATGATAAAAGTAGGCTCATGAATATATCCATTATATCAAAATGGCACCTAGTGCATTGTCCAATACAAAGTTCATACTTAGCCACCGATGCCAGGATTGTTTTTTGCCTCAACCTAAGGACAATCACTAGACTACAACAACAATAATACCAATTCTCTGCCCCTAATGAAGTCTCAAAACCCTTGATTTAATTTTGGTCAAGCACCAGAACAATCAGAGGTAAATATGTATTTACTAGTACATTGCCAGAACTTTGGCCTTTTTAAGAACATTGTATGGCTCAATGCATTGTTTCGGTTTTCTAATTCATGCCACTAGGATAACCATACTTCAACCTTGTAATTTTCAAAACTTTCTCACAGCAATAGAATACTTTAGGGCTATAAATATGCAATAAACCACAACCCAACCATTGATATGTAAGAGGTGGAACAACTTTTGACAAATGTGCTTCAGGATTTTTGTCAAAGAGCTGAGTCAGTCAGGTCATTGGCCGAGTCATTACCAAGTCGGACGAGTTGTTACGGATTCGACCGAGTCAAGGACTGGCTCGGTAACAACCCGACCAACCATTCTGTTTCGATCACCGAGCTGACCCAGCCAGGTATTGGCTTGGTCTGACTCGCCCGAGTCAACTCGTCATTGGCTGAATCGTTACTAAGTCAGCCGAGTTGTTACCAATTCGACCGAGTCAAGGACTGGCTCGATAATAACACGACCAACCGTTCTGTTTCGATCACCGAGCTGACCCAGCCAAGCATCGGCTTGGTCTGACTCGGCCGAGTCAGAGTCGACTTGGCCGTTTTTTAAAACAATGGTTCTAACACACTAAGGGTGAGGTGAGTGCGCCCCTTGGAAACCTGTAATAGTACATGGCTGGGAAGGGAACACACAAGCAAAGATACATCACAACATGGAAGTCAAGTTAGCGAGCAATCTAAAGTGATGGTTAAACCAACAACACATTTCAGAATGATTCATACATACTTATACAGAATAGTCTATACATGCATGCGTAAGAAAGAAAATACATATATCATTTAGAGTAAACCAGATAGCATAGAATACAATACAACATATGCATGAAACGTGTTGGTTCTTTTTATATAATGAAGTAAGTTCCAGTCATACAATACATCCATGTCCCACCACTAGTTCCAATAGTGGAACATTACAGCCACAATCACCTGCTCCTCCAAAGAGATGTACTAGCTCTGCGCAGTGGAGAAGCCAACGCTCATTACAATACTGCCCAAACTCTCTCCAAGATAGTCTTATCGGAAGCTTGGCTGACCAAAATCCTATACAATGAGTTATGAGGGACTATTTATAGCAAAGTGTGGGGTGACCCTTATCATTCCCCTTTGTGACAATTCAACTACCCTCATGACTCTTCATGTACTCTATGACTGTTACATCCAACTATCAACACTTGACTTACTCTTGACAAGACATTACATTACAATGCACATGTTCTCATGTGAGACAACATGGCTTGAGCAAGCCATGCAAGACATCACTGACACTCGGTCTGTTGTGATGAGACTAACTGTTTGACATGCTTGTGATGGTGAAGGTGGTGAGTTGATGCCAAGCTTGGTCATCCGTGATGGTGTGCATGCACCCATGGTGACATCTTGCTAAAGCTAACTCTTGCCTCTGTTGCATCCGAGTGCATTGGTGTGGCTCCTTCATCCAACTCGTCTACTAGCATGTGCATGGTCTTCATGGTGCAACTGAACCGGCAACACACTAATGCATAGTGTTCGTGTTGATCTTCCAGTGTGTGCTGGTGGACATGCGCATCAACTGTCAACTACATGTTCAGCTCCAGTTGACTTGCTTCTTGCCTTCGTCTTGGTGAGTGCGCTGAATGGGTTAGATCGCATGCGTGCACACAATGACATGCATGCGATCAACAACACTGCTCACCATGTTTGCTCCGTGCCAGCTGCTGGGATGGATCTATAACTTGTACAGGTGCAGTTTCATTCGTCAGTGCATGTTGCACCCCCTGTTGTTCTTGTTCCTACTGCAACTCATTCGCTTGTCTGTGCAGCTCATATTCTTACTTGAGTTGCTGCTTCAACACATGCAACTCCTTCTTTGTTCCATTCTTTGTCTTCACACGATCTTCATGTCGCATCATCGCCTCATAGCTTGAGTCTCCAAAGTTGCTTTCATCACCAATGGATCCGCTTGAGCTTGCAACTTTGTTCTGCCTCCGTGTTGTCAACAACCTTCTTGCATTCGATGCATCCAGTATGCTTCCTTCAGCTATCGTTCATGACGCTGCTCATTGTGATGTTGCAGCCATCACATCTTGATGTCCTTGCCTGTGAATAGCTTGATATATTCATTAGTAGGCAAGCTCATAGACACTTGATCAACTGCATCCCCAAGTGTGCTCTAAACGGTGTCTTCGACTCTGCTCTCCTGGAAACTATTGTACTTGTGCTATTGAGGCGATACCTGGAGACATGGCAACATTCATGGCAAGAAATCTATTAGTCAAAAACCAAAATGAACTTGAGAGCTGACTTGCAACATACCTGTGTGACTGATCATGAAGGTCGCGCAATTTCGGTCAGGAGGTCGAGAGATTGAGTGCCAAAACTGCGCAATGCATAGTCTGGGCTGCTGGGACGCTGACTTACTGCTGGAACTGCGCAATGCATAGTCCAGTCTGGTTGTTGACTGTTGGAATTGCGCAATGCGCAATCTCAGCTAGCAATGGTTATAGGCTCAGTGACTGCATTGCTTAATTTTCTGGGCCAGCGTCACTATCCCTCGGAATTACGCAATGCAAGACTGGAGGACAGTGTTTGGGCAGAAATGCGCATTTCCTGAGAGGAAGACAGAGCCTTCCCTCTCAGGATTGCGCAATGTTGCCTTGGTGAGGCAGAGTCCGGGCCAAGGCTTGCCCTAACTCGCCGCCAAGCAACTGAACGTGAAAATGAAAGCGAATGCATGGTGATACTCAGTGTAATCATAAGAGAATGATCGTGCATGCAAACAGTGAATGATAGATTCAAAAAACGGAACAACATGCATTGGGTGAGGTGAGTCGCCGAATCGGCAACCGTTCGTGAAAAACAGTTTCATGCATGCGACAACAGTGAGATGTTAATGAAAACTGAAATGGTGCTAGTACAAGCTAGTATGTATCAAAACGATAGCAAGTGCTCACTGAAATCAAACAGACAACATTCATACGAAGCGAAACACAAAAAGCACCAAAAATGCAACACAAGACATGGAAAGTGGGCTTACCCCAAAACAACTAAGCTGAATGTGCTGACAGCGCCTAGATGCGATGTGGAATGTCAGCGCTGCAAGGTTGATGTGAGGAATGAGCTCTACAGTGTCCGGTTGATGATTTTTGATAAAATTGAGGTTGTGACACGCATGCCACAAATCTAGGGAAAGTGACACTTAGTGGGAGGTTTTTCAAATGATCCTTGCATGTAACCTCCAACTGCCAAAAATAGATCCTTGAAACAAGGGATGCCTTTGCATGCTGCCTTGGGAGAAGCAGCCCATGCATGCAACTCTGTTTTGCTCGATTCCGGAGGGAACCGGTCAACTCAGTTGCACATGCAAGAGGCTGCTCAACTGCTGGGAGAAAATGCGCATTTCTGGCTGGGAGCTGGGCTAGCTCCTTAGAAGATTTGCGCAATTTCTGGGAAGAGCAGCTGACTGCTGCCCAGATTTGCGCAAATTCTAGGCTGAGCAGCTCAGCTGGGAAGGATTGCGCAATTTTCTAAGTGAAGCTTACTCAGCAGAATTGTGCAAATCTGGGGCCCAACAGGCTGCCAGTCAGGATTGCGCAATTTTTGAAGGGAAGGTTGGTTGCCCTCCAGATTTGCGCAAATTCTTGAATGAGCTTCTCAGCCTGCAGCTGGACCAAATCCGGTGAAATAGCCTATGAGGGGGATGCACCAAGCTTTGATGGACATGCTGTCACTCTGTAAGAAAATCACTGAAGCTTGTGTACTTGACGAAGCAAGACATGCTACCGTGAAAGGTTGGTAGGGTGGCTCCAAAACGAAGCTAAGGCAAAATTTTGGAGGGTGGTTATAGCCGCTACAGCACCACTAAAGGAGATCCCACCGAACTAGGATACAAGGGTAACCACAGAATCGGGCAATGGAAACAAGAATACAAACCTAACCCACTCTTTCCACTGAATCCCCCCACCAATCCATGCCCAAAAGTGCCCATGACAAGGAAAATTACTCAATTGTACCAATGAAAAGTAATACTTTCATGGTCTAGAGGCCCACCTTCAAGCATACAATCATAACAAGTGGGCGAGGGACCACATGGATGGCTTAGGTGGCGGAGATAATGACACATCGAACTACCTGGTGGCTACAAGGGGTTGTTGGTTGTCCGCTAAGGACCATCAAGTAGTAAAAATTTCTCCTATACACACTACCCACAGGTGTTGGGTAACAGTGTCTTGGCTAGATATTGGGACCACGGATAGCCATTGAGGTGAATTTGATGGCCAACCCTCAAATCATGATTTTTGCATGCTACTACACCTCATAAAACTTGGAGATGCCACTTGGAGCCTATATCATGCATGACGTCAACCATAAAAGGCTAGCAGCTGACACATGTCGGCTTATTTTGCACTTATAATCAAAAGCTAGAGGGTTGGATTGTAACCCAAGGGTTTCTTGTGATTTAACTTGTTATTAGGGGCTTTTAGGTTAATGTTTGGATTCATCCTGCTCGTATAAATAGAGGAGAGGATCACTGTTTCTATTGATCATCACTTGCACTGTTCAACCCTCCTTAGGAGAATTTCAACCTCTTGTATCTTTGTAGAGATGTGATCTATGGAGAAAAATGCTTATTGGAGCTCTTGTCTTGACTTTGGAGAAGTTATCTTGGATCAATGAATGGATTGTTCAAGCATTTTATCTTCTAAGTGAGTCTTTTATTTATGAAATTTGATCTTATGTTTAATGTATGGAATGTATTGGTAATCTATGGTTTTTCTATTGCACCAATTATCACTAAGAAACTGGATTCATCCTAAAGCCTTCTAGTGTTCCGAATCCCACGAATCAGACACGATTCAATGGGACACGTGTCTTGTGATCACGTCCGTCGTGTCCTGAATCGTGGGATTCGATGGACACGCGAATCTCGAAATTGTGTCCACCGTGTCCCGATTTCAAGACACGTGTCTTGTGATCGTGTATTGAATCATGGGATTCAATGGACACGCGAATCCCGAAATTTTGTCCATCGTGTCCCAATTTTAGGACATGTCTCCCCTAAAAAAGCATGTCGTGAGGCCAATAAAGCCCGATTTGGGCTCATTTGGCACTCATTCTTGAGTGTGTCTTCTGTTGTGAGTGTGTAGGACCATTATTTTACAGAGTGAGTGCCCCAAGTATGAGACATCATCCGAGGCATTCTTCACCACCATACAGGATATTCTTGTCAGTAGATGGTGCAAGAATTACAGACCTTTGCATTGTTTGGCTCACTCATTGAACCCAAAATACTATAGCCATGAGTCGCTGAATGGTGGACCTTCCTGCAGGGTCCCTCCTCACATGGATGGTAAAATTTCACAGGGGAGGAAGGATGCATTAAGACAGGATTTTTAGGATAGAGAATCCCTTGATGAGGTGGAGGACGCCTTTGCAGAGTTTTCCACTAGCACTGGGCGATTTGCAAGCTATGATGTGATTAGAGATAGGAGCGCTAAGAAGCCATATTCTTGGTGGGAAACTCATGGGGAAACAAGCCCTCCTCTACAACAGTTAGCCATGTTGCTCCTCCCTTAAGTGACTTCATCCTCTTGTTGTGAGAGGAATTGGAACACATATGGGAATTTGTATAGTGTTAAGAAGAGCAGGCTTGAGCGGTCCAGGGCAGAGACAATGGTGTATGTGCACACCAACCTTCGTCTTATTTACAGGCAAAGGGATTACTAATTGAAGGGAAAAACAAAGATGTGGGATGTCTTTCCTGATGATATGGGTTTGGACAACAATGTTGAGTTGGCATTGGCCAACTTGGATCTTAATGATCCAATGCTAGAGCCTGTCACTTTTGATGATGGTAATACTATTGAGGGTCATCCTCCACACCAACAGATGTAGAGATGACAATGGATACAGAGAAGGAGGATGCAACAGAGGAGAGCAGTGGTGACCATGACAGTGATATTGATTTTGATGATGATGATTGATGACTCATGAGTCATGAGCTACCTACTACCTTGAGGCGTGTAGTTGTTTTTTATTTTCCATTAGCATTGCTACTAGACTACCTATGTAACACATTTTGATTTTGATGACTTAATTAGAAAACTGTAGCTTTTTGTCCTTCTCCTATTGGATCATTGATGAATCTATCACAATTGTATTCATATGCATAATGTTACTTTGTAAAAATTACAAATTTTAAATTTACAATGTAGAATCTAGATCTATGTCTGAATCTGTATCATGAATGAGAATGTGTGTAAGAAATATCTATTTAGTATTAATTTTTAATATATATAGTTTTTCATAAAATAATATATAACGTGTCATGTTTTGGGGGTCATCGTGCCTGTGTTGGACACTCGAATTTTCGTGTCCTCTGTCCTCATGTCAAGTGACTTAGAATTATCATTGAAGATCAATTGTATAGAATCTAGATATCACCATTATATGCATTACTCATTGAAATGTGAATGGAAATCTCCTTGGTGTACTTTTGAATTAGCTCTCCCAAGTGAATATTGATCCCTCACAAAGAAAATAGTTAGAGTTTTGCTAGGGCATCAAAATATTCTTACTCCTTGCAAGATTTGGCTAATATATCAATCCCATAGACTCCATCAACCCAAGGACTAGGCACTGGGCTTGTCATTTTGGTGATCAAGCTTTATTTCATCCACAATTTGAACTACGCTATCATTTTTCTCTATTTTTCGGCTCTCTCAAGGAGAAGTGACTCAATTAGGGCTTGGAGAAAAATTGGCTAGAAGAGGAATTTTAGGGTTTGGAAGGATTCAACATCAAAAGTAGGATTGGTTGCCTCAAAATCATCCTTGGTGGCTAATTCATCCATTTTTCACCATAATTTCTCTTGCCCTAGGAGAAACCCTAGTTTGGCTATGTTTCAACTTGATGGCTTCATTAAGGTTTCAACTTTCATATATCAATGGCTTGTTAATACTCATTGTTGGAAACCTTTTCCTTGGTACCTGGACCTTAGGATATTCCATTTTGTATGCTATCACTCAAGCCCTAGGTCTATTTATGCCCTAGTTTGGCCTCTCTAAGGGATGCGAATTGCCTTGTTTTCATTGCTTGAACCTTATGCTTAATTTGAGCCATCTTTTCGAAGCCTATTGTGTCACCTTAAGGACTTAAGCCTAGAATATATCTTGTAGGTGACCGTGTACTAAGACTCCTCCCATTGGTGAAACTCTATAAAGAGGCGGTGGTAGTGGTTGTGGCGATAGTGGACCATTACCTTATTGTTGTCACTTGGTTTAGTGCTTACCTTGTAGGCTACCCCTCTACAAGACCTGCTATATTTTGCAGCAACAAGACCCTCTAGTAGGTGGAGATGGAGGGGTTTTATATTTTATGAGATTCACATTTTTTGAATTCAAGGCCGGATTAGGTGGAAGCACAAAAATGGGGCTGAGCTGTTGGCACTCAAACTTGTCTTATGCTGCCTTTTCAAAAAGGTGTACAGAAATTTCAAGTAATGGTGATTAAGCTGGAACCGAAGAGGTTTAATATTTATCAGATTCACATTTTTTTAAATTTAAGGCTGGATTATGTGGAAGCACAAACAACAGGGCTGACTGGGCACTCAAACTTGTCTCATGCTGCTTGTTCAAAAAGGTGTGCAGAAATTACAAGTAATGGGTGATTCTATCATCTATGGTGATGATAAATTGGTTGAGAGGACTCTATCCTATAGAAAATTTCCCATTGAGACCTATCTACGAGGAAAATTACTAATTTGAGGAACATTTTTTCTGATATTTCTTTCTGTGATGTTTGCAGAGAAACAAATATGCTGGCAGATTCACTATTTAAAGAAGCCTTGCAGATGGCTCCTGGTCATTGGCATATTTGGGTGCAACAGGAAGATGTTTTATCTGGATATGACATGGTTCCTTTTCTTAGTCAACTGCCATATGTTTCTGAACTCTTTAAGCACCTTTGCAGGTCTATATGGCACACATCTAAGGTTAAATTTTGGAAAACTGTATAAGATTTTGATATACTCATTTAGGGCACAGTAGGGATCCTTTTTGGAATCACTATTAAACTGGATTAAAGATTGTTAGGGGTCTTTGTATTTGGTCAATGACTTTATGAAAATTTCTTAATGATTCTTCAATGTTGACTATCTTTTTGAATGCTGAAAGGTATAAGCAGATTGTAATATTGTTAAAAATCAATATAATTCATTTTTTTTTCCATGGTAAAAAAAAAAACTAAGTCTAGCAAGTGGGCTCTTGTCAAGTCAGGGCTGAGAGACTTGTAGTATATAAACCTATCCTAATACTTTAATAAAATTTATTATTTTAATGAAAAAAAAATGAGCCCCTAGGGGCACCTCAATTGGCGATGGCTATGAAAATAAAGTGCTTATGTGCAAGGAGGTTTGAGGTTCAAATCCCCCCAATTCACCTATGCATGCGGAAGCAGCATACATAGGCACCTAGAGGTTATAGTGGTAGTGGCTGAAATCGACCCCATGTCACGCAAGTATGAGACCAACCCAGTTGTCAATTCCTCTAGATACAAAAAAAATAGTAAAAGAAAAATGAAAACTAACAATTAACCTCCATAACTTATCTGACATATTGGTCTTGGAATATGACCTAAACTGCTTCTGCTTGGTTAAGAGCTCGTCTTCTTCAGATGTAAGGAAACAGGCTAATAGGCGAAGATTCAAGAGGCATCTGAGAGCAGTGAAAGCCTACCCTCTTACAGACCACCAATGAGTAATTCTATATAGTGTGGCTTTCCGTGAATAATGATGATGACTCAGCCTGTGTTTGTGGCTAGCAGCTAGTGATAACTGTCCAGAGTCCACACTCCTAGTTTGACAACTAAGTTATAATAACGTTTCTTACAGTTTAAAAAAACAAAAAAAAAATCTGACATATTGAAAAATCTATCGAAGGAAGGAAAAAATTGTCCTGGCCACTATTTGCAAAAGCAATTGCCTTTTGTGACACGTTGTAGCTATCAATTGCCTTTTGTGACACATTGTAGCTATCTAGTAATTAGGAATGTTAATATCCTTCATTGTAAAACTTTGGTTCATTAAATTCAAACCTCCCACAACAAAGCCCATTTAAATTAAAATAGTGCTTTGTAACTTTTGAAGATAGAGAAGACCGCATGAAAAGGTCATCGGATGGCTAAATAAGAAAACCTCTTTTAAGTTTTAACACATCTGAACTAGAACGACATATACCATGCCGTAAAGGCCTTTTTTTCAAGTCTAGCATTAAATTCAATTTGCAAAGTGTAAACTACTTAACAGATTATGATACAGACCCTTGTTTCTTTTAGAATACCATTAGGATCACAAGCCACAATCCACCCCAGCCGCCAACCTGGAACAAGCCATCTCTTTGATATGCTTCCAAGGGTAAGCACAGGAACAACTGTTGCAAACAATCCCATTGGTACAAATGGCTTATGATCAAACACCAAGGGAGCATATACTTCATCAGAAACAATTAACAAGCCTAACTTTTTTGCCGTTTCTGCAACCTGCAAGATTATTCAACTGTTAATTTTTAACAATATATCAGATAATAATATCGAACAAGGGACATCAGAGGCCAGTACAAGTTTGAGAAATATGCAGAATCTTAAATTATGCAAGCAAATTGCAGCACACCTTGGCTAAATGCTCATGGCTGAAAACAACACCACAAGGATTATTGGGATTGACAAGAACCATTGCTACTGTGTTCCTGTCAGCTATTGTTTCAAGGTGATCTAAATCAATTTCCCAATTCCTTTCTGGAATTAAATTATAGTGCCTGGCTTCAATGCCGTTGTATGCCAACAATGCTTCATAAAGTGGATACCCTGGTCTCGGCAACAAAATGTTTGCATCTTTACCACCCAAGACTGCAACAGTTACATCCATAGCTTGTCTACAACCACAGGTTAAGTAGATATCTTCTGCACCTAGCTTGTAAGGAAGGCCTGGAGAGAGATACTCTGCCACTGCCCTGAGATACAAGCAATCACATTTTAGTAATCACTGCAAAGACGGTGTCTGCATCGTTAATGATTTTCTAACAAAAATACTATGTATTGTTGATATTCTCTTTTAATGGTGCTGGCATTGCAAATTAGTTTATATAATTGTTTGATAATGATATTTTTTAAAATATATTTTTGGGCAGCACACAGGTCAGTACAGAGATTTGAATACAGGCCAGTCATCCTCATATAATTTTATGTAACATGGACTTTGCCAGATGAGCTACACATTGGGCATATTATTTTCATAGTAGTTTAATAAGAATTAATTCAATTATCACTCACATAACAGGAGTGTGCCAAATAAACCACACATAAATTTATATAACATGAGTTTGCCAAATACATTAAACAGAGAGAGAGGAGAGTTATTATTTTCTTGGCAGTTTAATAATCGTCTAATCTGATAGAACAATTAATTGCTATTAAATTTAATAATGTTTATAAT